>VYZQ01054902.1:0-24524 GCA_013400655.1 Mystacornis crossleyi | reverse complement strand
TGGTCCTACCAAGCAAAGGTCTCCTCTCGCCAAGTCCAGTGTGAACTCCATAGTTTCTGTAGGGAAGGCGCTGGAGGAGGGAATGGAACATGTATCTGACCTCTGAGTGTACACTGAATGCTGAGTTAACTTCACCTGACTTGACAGCTAAAGGTATTAAGATTCAGCACACGTTTGTATGGCTTGCTGGGTTTTGGCACAATCTTGACCCGTTTTTGTTGTTTGGAGACTGAAGTGTTTACCTATCTTGTCACCTTTACTGTGTACAATTCAGTCAGCCTTTGGGTAAAAGAAAGTATTTTGAAGGAGACAGCCTTTTAATAGGCAGTCTGAAACTCATATGTATATGATATGTTTTGACAATATTTGTGGATGTTTTTGAAATGGATCGGGTAGCAAATGTCTTTTATGACACCTTTCTATTTTATGAGCTGAAGTATTTGTGTGAGTGTGAAAGTAAATGTGAAAACTGCTGCTTTAACACCTATTTATTAAATGCAAATAAATTTCTCCTAAGTGAATTATTATGCTTTTCATAGTGTTTTATTCATCCGTGCCGTATCTGGCAGACTTGAGTATTTGTCGTCTCTGCTGAGACCATGAGAGTCTCAAGGATTCTTGATACTGTTTAATCGATGTGATTGCTCCCTGTCTCAAAGCAATGCACTCTGTTTGACAGTTGTGCTTTTGCCACAAGAAACAGCCCACGTGTTGAAACCAGTCACCAGCTTCTGAACGCTGTGGTATAAACCCAAGGTGAAGCTGCCCTTCTTTGTGCTGTGACCTCTGTGCAAAAATGACTGACACGTGAGAAGCCAGCCTTGCCTGCCAGCCTCCAGCTGAGCTGGTGTATCTCATTTAGTTGCAACGTGAGCCATCTCACTTAAGTAAATCCTCCTGAATTCATGAGACTGTGCTTTGCAGAAGGTCTGTGTCTGTTGAGAGAGGCCATGAGAACAGGATTGTCTCAGAAATGACTCATTTTTAAATGTGTATTTGTGGGGAGGAGAAAGAGGGGACTGGATAGGAGCTCTTCAGAATCTGAAACTGTCTGTTCTGCATGGCAGTAAAACACTTCCCTGACTTTGGCTTGTTTGTGCCACAGGGAAGGACCCTTCTGCGTCTTTTCATTCTGTGTAGTGGACAGGTATGAGGCTGTATTCTGCTTCAGGTTGTATTGTGTATCAGGTGTTCCCCTTCCCTATTGCGCTCTGGTTGTTCAAAAACCAGTTCCTAATGGGGCAGGGGCTTTAAGCTACTGCTGAGCACATTATTCCTTACTATATGTGTTTTAACAAGTCAAAAGAAGATCCGAAGTCCATTTGCAGTACGTGAAGAGCACGTTTCAGTACCAAGAGGTGGCATCAGGTACAGTAGATAAAGTGTTCTGGCTTTAGCCCAGGACTTACTTTAACATCACCAGAAAGTTGAAAGCAAAGTCCCTTTTGGCAACCTTTTCTATCCTGCTAACAACCACACCGTTATCTGCTACTTGGAGCTTACTAAATGGAGAACATTTACACTAGTGCTAGAGGGTTCTTCCTTGGTCTGTTTTAAATGTCTGTTAAAATGTGGCGCGAATGGCCGCAGCTGTTTGTCAGACAATCACCGCTATCGTTACACATAGCTCCTCTGAGATGCTGACCTGAACCCTTTCTTCTGGGGCCCAGGAGACTGTAAGTATACCTCTCACGTTGCGCCTCCTAGCAGGTGAGGATGCTCAGTAATTGCTTGTCGATTATTTTACTGTTTGTCAAGAATTGGTGCAGCTCAGTGTCGTGTGATGAAGATCGTAGATTTCAATAAAACACACAGCTTCTGAGAGGAAACTCCCCTCCATGGAGGGCTCGTGTTTGGTGTAAGACTCTTCTTTCATGTAGAGACTGCTTGGGGTAGGAGGCGGCTATCCAAATGGCACGATACATCAACATTGGGAGATTCCCAAGGCAGAGCAGTCATGTTACTGTGGTGCCCTGCCCGGATTAATTAATGTCTCTGAAGGGGTCATTAGCATGGTGCTTTGTGCTACCCAGACATAGCCTTAGTTATTTCCTTTAGTAATTATGAGAACTTATGTCAGTGAAATGTACCAAGGCTGAGTAGTGCTTTTGACTACTTAAAGGCTTTCTGACCAAAAATGTAGAACGTGTTCACCAGGAAATAGTGTCTTTACCACTGGAAATATTACACTCATATTTATTTTAAAATTATGTCTCCTCGCACCGAGCATGTAACTACCCTTCTGGTGCTACACAGGACATCTGTAGCTGACCTAGCTGTGCTTGCTGGACACAACATCTGAGGCGTATCTCAATAAGTTATCCAGGCATGTTCTTGCAGTTGAGGGGGCTGGTGTTTTTTCAGCCCAGCATAAATTCCTGTTTAGATAAGTGAATCAGGCTGCTGTCTGCTGGAGGGAAGTGTGTATGTTGGAGGAATGTGTGGGAGGAGGTGTTGAACAGTGTTAGAATGGAAAAGGAGAGAAGATGGAACACATGTTACCCATCCGTAGGGAACTTGTCAGGCTAGTGAAGTATGCTGTGAAACATGTGGGCCTTTTGTTAAAAATTGTTAACACCGTGTCTTTGGGACTTGAAGGAATATCTGTTACATAGCAAGTTTTGCTTAAATCTAAAATGTTATGAAGGTTAAAACTTTATGTAAAAATTACAGCTTTATCAGTAAATGCACTCCCATTGTATATTCAATATCTCCACTTAACTGTTTGACGATGTTTGTTTTCATTTCTGTTTTTCTTTCCTTCTGCTTAACACTCAGTTATGCTAATCACTGAGTAAATTTTTCTGGCTGGAAATGAAATTAGATTGCCATTTGTGAGGCAGTTTAGAAGAACAATTACTTTTTTGTGTCAGATACATACATCCATTTTGTACAGATTTAAATTTTGCTTAGTGTTACATATATTTTTAAAATACCCATTGTAACAGAATGTTTTCCTAATGTTTGGTGTTTTTATTAATACCTGTTAGGTGTGGTTTGTTCTCCCCTTAAGGGAAAAAATGTGTGTACGGTGTACTGTTTTTTTTTGTTTTGGTTGTGCTTGGATGTGTAGGAGTTAGATGATTGTGTACACATGCATGCCGTGATTTGTTTGGGGTAAAAAATGAAACTGAAGCATTCTTTCCATCTGGTGTGGGAAAACAGTACGATACGTGACGTGATCAGTCTTAGCTCCCAAAGGATTTCTGACTTTCGATCAGTCCTCTTTGACAAAAAGGAGCAATTTCCACAACATTTACTGGTTCATCTTGGGGCTCAAGCTGTGTCCTGGTTCTGGCCTTTGCTGTTGCACAGTTACTGTGTTTTCAGGCTGACCTGGAACAGGTGTGGGCATAAACTCCCTTCAGCTAAATTACACAGAGTACCTGGTAGGGAGTTTATGCTAGCTGTGGGACAATGTGCAGAATGTGAAATCTGTTGGAGAAAAATTAACCCATGAGAAATATCTGAATGATCTTGACACCATGGTATAGGGACACATGGCAGCAGGGGTTTGAAAGGCAGGGTTTTGTGTCCTTGAACAGTGGCCCAGGGTCTATAACTGTTGACTGAACATCTGGAAACTGCTGTACTGCTTTATTCAGAAGTGTAGTGCAGGAGGTTATAGAGAAAAGCAATGATTGTGGTACTTACTATAATCTGTGAATACAGAGCTCCAAGGATATAATTTGTTTCCTATAATCTCAAGTTTTCTTAAGCATTGCAGTCTTTATTGTTATGTAAATGGAGATATTTGTAATCAGCTTAGAATGTACCCCCATTATAAGAAACGCATTTTTAAGGTATCATGAATAGATAACTTGCTGTGTAAAATGCTTATATTTTACATAAATAGCTAAAAGTAAAAGTAAATGTATTGAGAAAATGTCAGAAACAGGAGGGGGGAAGAAAGTGACTGCCATTTCTTTGGAGTGACTTGAGAACACTGAATTCTAATTTAAAGCTTATCTAAGCTTGGGGCTTTGGGATTTCTGTTTTTTAACAAATATCGGTGTCCAACTTAGTTTTCCCCTCCACTCCTTCCAAAGGCATGGACCCTTGTAGTTTCCCTTCAAATGCTATTTTTTATTTTAGTTTATGAAGATAATTAGCCGTTAGGAAGCTTTTTTAAGCATTTGTAAACAGCGTAGGATTAGAACAATATATCTCTGTGTAGGCACATTGGCCAGTGACATGCTTTCAATGCTAGGTTTTTTATTAATTTATTATAACAGCTCTAACTTTTACCTGATCTGATTGGCTTGCATTCCATTAAGCCCCCATCTCTGTCATTTTACAAACTGGGACAGAGGTCACTTTGTATGTTCATAACAGTGCTTTAGGAAAGTACTTATCTTGGATGATAAGAAGTGTCTTTAATCTTTAAAACTCTCTTGAGTAACCACGATAGATATAGGTAAGTTTTTCTGCTGGCCCATCACTCCATAGCTGTCAGATGTCAAAGTGGCATCATTGTGCAGCTGTTACACATCACACCCGTGGAGCTGATTTGGAGTGTACCTGTGAGTGGCTGTGAGGCAGGATATCTCAGTGCAGGGAACCCTGTTGGGGTGTGTGTGGATGTACCTCTATTTTTGGGAGGTTTGCTCATTTTGGGGATTAAACATGCCAGATGGGTTGGAGCTGAAAAACAAGTACCTAAGCCTTAGTGGTGGAACATCTTTGCTGAATTGCTGTGGAGGAAGAGAGCTGCCTTATGTGCCATAGTGGTGCAGGCATGAACTCTGCTGCAGTTGGAGTATCTTTACTTAGTACAGGTTGAGTGCTTGCAAGATGAGAATTTTGAGAAAAGCCTATCCAGGGAAATGAGCCAAGTCTGTCTGTAAACGTTTCTCCTTTTTCTGTAGTTTATAAAGTACCTCCATGTGTCTTCCACATACATCAAGATCCTTGCTTATAAAGTGCTAATACTCAGCTAACATGGGCTTCTGTGCATTTCCCCATTCAAACTAGCACTAGGTTGCAAACATTTACTGCTCTGTTTCTGTAACTAGTGTGGCTGTGTATCCTGACATGCCTGGAGCTTTGTTTCTGTGCATTTATATGGGCTGTTGTTTGAACAAAGATTTAAATTGGGAAGGCAGGGCAGGGTGACACAGCTATTGCAAGATGCACGCTTTCTCCTCAGGGTGCAGTAGCCAAAATGTGCTCAAGCATTTCGCCTTGGAAACAAAAAATAACTTAGCCTTTCATTTTTGTGGTTGTTGGTAATTTCTTTATTGTTTGGCAGCATGGTCCTACCAGGCATCAGCAGTTTTAAGCATAAGATATATTGCACAACATATGCAATGACTTAATTGGTGCTTTTAATTTCTGTTCTTGTAGAATGACTCTCAGGTTCCTAAATGTGCTGTCAAATGCTGACACNGTCCCAGGAAAGCTGGGCTGCATCTCATATAGCACTGACTTGGGAAGACAAAAAGTATCACTCCAAATGGTCCCTCCTCCTTCCTTCCCTCAGCTTTATATTCTGAGCATGATGCCATATGGTCTGGAATATCCATTTGGTCAGCTGGGGTAATCTGTCCTGGCTGTGTCCCCTTCCAATTCCTTGTGCACCTCCAGCCTCCTTTCTGGTGGCATGGTATGAGGAGCAAAAAAGGCCTTGACATTATGCATGCACTCATCAGCAATAACTGAAATTTCCCTGTGTTATCAATCCTGTTACTAGCACAAATCTAAAGCATAGCTTTTTACCAGCTACTGTGGAGAAAATGAACTCCACTCTAGTCAGAACTAGCACAAAACTTTAGTCTTGTACTGGACCCAGCTATCAGTATTTGTTGGTTAGAAGCAAATTCACCGACTTTGGTAAGACAAAATCCATGCAAGTTGAAGAAACATTCATGAAGAAACAATTTATCTTCTTTTCCTAAATTATTAATTCTATACTCTTAAGTGCTTGTATATCTTTCCATTAGAATGTCTTAGTCATTCTATCTGTGTAATAATACGTATTTAGTAGTAGGCGGTCTTCAATCCCTACGGAATGCCCTGCTGAGACAAATTCTCTATCAGGAAAAATGAGGCTATGAAGCTAAACATGACTGTAGCTAGAAAAGTGACCATTCTGCTTTGACTAGAGTTTCTGCTGTGATCTTTCTTTAATTAGCCATGTTTTCTATGAATCCTTTGAATTCATGGCTGCCTTGTCAGCTGCACTGTAGTGCTGCTGCATTTTCTCAGCAGCACAGCAGAGCAGCCACAGACCAGCCTGGCAGGGAGTCAGTCGGTACCATGTTTATGCAGTGCCCAGTGAGCACTGTTATTGCTGCGGAGTTGCTACGGTGACCGGTGACTGCATGTAAATACCCCAGCAGGACAGGGCTATATAGATTTTTTTTTTCTATTTTCTGTGCAAAGATCACGTAAGAGCAACCCCAAAGGGGTGGCCTGAATTAAATCTCTAAGAAAGGAAACCCAGATGTGTAAAGGCTGTGTAAAAGCGCTTTGCTGCTGACTCCTGGATTGCCTGAGGTTTGACAGCTGCTGTTTGAAGTGGCAGCTGAATCCTGTTTTTATTTACATTTGATGAGTGTCGCTGCCTGCCCACCTTATTACATGCACTGCAGTGTGCTGCAGAGTTGGATGAGAGGTAAGACACACCTAAAACTGAAGTTCTGTTTTGAAGATGAAGGATTTAGTCTCTTGACAACTGTTATTATCTAGCATGGCTAATTGCTTGTCTTGTGCTACTTTTGCCGCTTTAATCAGAGCGCAAACAAGCAGTGGGGGACAGTTTGGCTTTTGAGTGTGGAGTAAATCCGGTGCTTCCAGATGTGGACTTGAATTGCTGCCAGCTTCTGGGGCAGGTAAAGGGCTCCTGAATCTAGTGATTCCAAAGACACATCGGCACCAGCTGGTTTCCCCCAAATTGTGAAACTCAGTAAGTGTGGAAAAGCAGATCTCCTGCTGTTCTTCATTACTCCATGAACTTCAGATGTGTAGGAGATCTGTGTGTAGTTGGAAGCACCCAGACTCCGCTGACTCTCTCTGGCTGAGTTGAGTAAAAGGAGTTGAGAAAAAGAAGGCAGAGGGTGCTGCAATAGACCTGGGACAAGCTGCCATGTTTGGGAAGCCTGTGTGCACTTCCTCTGCAGGCCTCATACCCAGTACATTTTTGGATTGGCCCTGGGCTCTTGCTCACAGAGTGGTGTCTGTTCCTCCTTGCAGGATGCTGTTCTTCATTTGGGTGTACCTGGGCTCTTGCTCTTCTGGAGATTATTTTCACCAGGAAAAGCATCTGTAGGTGGATTTTATCTTTGCTGATGGCAGAGAAGTGTTTTGATACAGAAGGAGAAATGCTTAGAAAAGGCAAAATAAGGGAACTTACTGTTGCTGTGACTAGGCTGGTCCCAGTTCCTGTGTGGCTATGTGCCGCAGCCGTGTCCTGGCTGCAGAAATGGATGCTCTCAGCCAAGTATGGGTTTCTAAGTGAAGTAAACGTGTGTGTATATATATGCCCAGAGGGGCTCTTAGGTTGCCTTTGCAGATCCCCAGGCCTGCCAGTGCACTGCAGCAGGTGCCAGTAACATAGTTCAGTCACAGCCTGGGTGTCCAGCGGGGTGCAGTGGGTGGCCCTGCAAGGTACAGGGCGGGAGATGAGGGGAGGGTGCTGTAAGGAAACACATGCAGACAGAGAGGAAGAGTATGATTGCAGAAAGGCTGGAAAATCCAGAGCAGACTTGTGTATGCTGTCAGGGAGCTGACAACAGGGATGATTGCTGACTGCCTTGGGAAGCACAGGAGCACCAGGTGCGGTCACTGAGAAGTGGACAGTGTCAGCTCTTGTCACAAGGCTGTGGATATGGAGAGGAGCAGGGTGAAGAGATTTCCTTTTCAGGTGCTATGATTTTAAGTACCCCCCCAAGTTACATACATACATAGATATAAATGTATCTTGGCTTGTCCTTAGGTGGAGTAGCACGGTGAGCTGTCCTGTACACGTCAGTAGCGCTGGGCAGCTACAGAGGGCAGGGCAGGCATTAATGGCAATAGCCATCAGCACAGAGAGGTGCTGCCAATTAAGTGTCAGTACACTGGGTACAGTTACTAATTCAGCAAAATTAGAGAAAAGTGGGCTTGGGAAATGTCTATTCCCAAAACTTGGGAAAAGTGGGCTTAGTTTCTCTCTGCAAAACACAGGGTTTGAAGGCCGTGTGTGCTGTGATGGCACGTAACAACATTTCATTGTGCTCGAGGCATTTTGCATTTGTACAGATACTGATACCTTGAAATGCTAATGTGAACACCTCAGTGCCTTTTGCCTGTGGGTTACAAAGCCAGCATCTCACTGGTGTGATACACTCCATGGAGAGGGCCCAAGAGCATTTTGTCTATTTCTGAACTTCACTGAGTGTGATCCCTGTGCAGATCATTAAAGTACTGCACTTCTAATTGGATCACAGATTTTGGCAATGTGAGATGAGCAGCAGACTTAATAAAATTAATTTCCACTTATAAAACTATGATTTCTTCACTGGGATTGCCTGGGGTTTCTCAAAGCTGTCCCCTGTAGTCTTAATTTAGCCTTGATTTTAGTAAAAAAATGGGTTTACTGCAATATCATCAGACTCAAAACAGCATTTTCACTTTTTACAGCAGAAACTCAGGCTATTTAAGAGGGGAAAAAAAGCAAAACAACAACCTATGTTATGAAGAAAATCTTTTATTTCTGACAGCTTAAAAAGCAGAATGGTTCCAATACAAATGGTTAACAATTGCCTTGCTTAGCTGGTCCTTAGGCTGCGGTTTTTTTACACTTCTGTTTATCTCGAAATCTGGCCTTTCACTTTCTGAATTTTCTGTGCTTGCTGGAGCAGTGAAATTGGAGTTTTACACACTGATTAGTTGGCTTCAGAGGTGCCTGACATACTTTCATCTGCAAGGGAGATCTGATTTTTGAGAAAATACGTGTATTGTAAGTGAAGTTAAGTTTTGCTCAAATCCAAATACCACTGAACAGAATTGATTTGCTTCTCTCAACAGCTGCACAATAAATACAGTCACATTTTTTTATTTGACCAGGTATTTCCACTTGACTAACTTAAAACAGTTGTGGCTTAAGCTCTGGTTCTTTCATCCTTCCTCTCCTTATTTGTGGTTGTGCTTAAATATGCCACAAGGCTATCAAGCTGTCCAGCCGTGCTGTGTTACAGCTTCCACCTTCCTACATTGTACAGCAGGACTTTTTTCCATGTCATCTGGTCGTGCCAGTTGCCAGAGAGACCTGGAAGGTGCCACCTGGAGTGGTGTTCAGGGTATGAAAAGGTTGTCACGAACCTCATGTTTGCCAGCACTTTCTAGAGGGAAGCTAGCTGCGCAGCCTGACTCTAAAACAAACAGCAGTAGAAGTCTGCGGTGTGACCCAAACCCACCTCCTGGTAGTGCTGCCATCCATCTCGTGTCTGGCTGCACCTGACTCCATGTCTGAAACCAAACTGAGAAGGGCCCAGGTGGAGGCCCCCCCTGCATATTGCTCACTGCTAGAGCAGAGTCCAGGGAAAACTGCTGGATGTGCAGACCTCGTGTCTGCGTCCTATGCTGCTGGTGGCCAGCACGTACGCCCCACGTTCCTTGATGCTTTCTTGCATTTCAGGCATTCAAGTGGTGGTACTGACCAAAAGCAACCAACTTGTGCCATAGCATATTTTGGTGAATTTGCTCTGTGGAAGGGACCCCACCCCTCACTTTTTTTTACTGGCACAATAAATACTGCTGAGTTATTTCAGTACAGTAACTAGTTCTTTATACTGATAAAAGGCTTGCGTGCTTTTCTGATTTATATGACTTGTGAAGGATTAAAAAATAAGTCTATTAATCTTTGGAACAACTTAAACGTAAAATAAAAATCCTGCCAAAACATCTTTGTGTTTTAGTTCTTTTGCCTTCAGAATCTGACACCAATTCAGCATCTTCCAGGATTTTCTGAGAATGACAATCAGTTTTTAGTACAGAAAATAAATTCTCTTGTTTCATGTTTTAGTCTTAACAAGTTTAGGGTTTTGAGCTGTTACCTATACATTTTTTATTTCCCCTTTTGCTGTTTCTCTCCCTACATGTAAGGCACAAGAGTAACTCATCTTTTTCTGCTAAATGTACTTTTACTTTTTCAAAGGAGATGCTTTGTCCACTAGGAACTGTGTCTCTGCATGCTAATAAAACTCACTTTCTGCCTTTAAAGTGTTTGTTCAAAGTGGGCTGGCTGGCTTACAGTAGCTGTGTGGGTGGACTGTCCTTGAATTTTGTCGACTTAATTTAGTACTGCACAATACCCAGTGATGGAAAACAGCTATAAATTGTCTGTGCGCAGCCATGCATTATTGATAAAGGGTAGAATAAGCTCTGCAATTTCTTTATTTGATGTTGTTAGTGCAACAACTGGCTGATTTGTTAAGACCTTTTTTCCCTCCTTTTGGCAGTAAAATATCTCTTCATTTTGAACTCTGAATTTTCTGAATTTTTATTTGTATGGGGTTGAAAATTTGCTTTGTCTCCAGTGTTACTAAACATAATGGAAATGTTTTCACAGAGTAGAAGCAAACTTAAGTTCAGGGGGACCTAAGCAAACAGTAAGTTTGACTCCATGCAGGAGACAGAACTTTCCTAATTATCTCAAATATTTAGAAATAGAAAATGGAGCATGAAGTCTCACAGCAGATTTAGAAGAAAAAATGCTTTAATATACTTCATTTGGCACATGCTTAGAGAAAATGCTTTACAGTGAGTTCAGCGTGCTTTGCAATTTCAGTTCCTTCAAAGTTTATGAAAAAATCTCAAGTCTTAAATCTGTCACGCTGTTTTTTCTGTTGACACTTACGATGAGTAGAGACTCTGCTGAATATAATTTGCATATAAAACTGTGCTGTAAACTAAATAGTTTTCACCGTAGTTGAACACAGGTACAATGAACTGCTGAAAACTAGAAATTAATAAATATATAAGTTAAAAAACCAACTTGCCAGCAAAACTACAAGGGGCTTAGTCTTCCCAACAGATTTCCAGCACTGAAATTTCTTTTCAAGGTATAATTTTTGGAATGGTAGCTTCCCACAGGTTGTTACTGTAATACAGCCAAGGGAATGTACAATTTGTGACAAGCAAATATTGTATTAAAATTATGGAATTTTATTTCTCTCTTTTACGTTTTGTACATACATATCCTTTGGTAGAAGCATTCTAGACCTCTACAGATTTTTACTTTCATTTTGTCTTTGTAAAAGTGTAGGGGTTAGGGAATTCACAAGTTACTCTGATGTTTACCATGGTTTCTTCTGTTCCGTGGAGAATTGCTGTTTATTAGTTTAACTTTCCATATATTTGCAATCTTTTAAGGTTAGAAGTCATTAACTAATGAAGTAATTAAACTGGTTGTGTCGTTGCAGTCAGAAAGCAAGAAAGTCCATTCGTAAAAGGACTAACATGACTGACAGAGGCTTGCTAGAGATTTACATTGAGAATAACTCATTCTTCAAAACTTTTTCATTTTCTGATGGAAATTGTGGAGTAAATCAAATACAGTGGCTATGAATGATTAAAATGCAAAACTTATGAATTTTTATTGACTTTGTAAATCTGACCTCTTTACTGTTAATATAAAATCATTTATCTTAAAGCAGTGTTGAGGCTGTGAATATTTAAATGAAAGCTTCAACTCTTGAAGAAGGTTATTTTGATATTCAACATCATTAATTTTGTGGCTTCCATAGAAAGCTGTCATGGAAGGGGAACAGGAGGTTTTCTGCATAGGTCATCTGGTGCATCTGTGGTAATTCACTTGGTAAGTCAGAGTAGCAAATTTTAGTATAGTTTAAATACTTACACAATTCACATTTACACAGGTCTTTAAAAATTCTGTGCTGGTTCAAGAGGATACTTTTGGTTTGATCCTACAGAAAATAGAAACAACTGGACATTGACTTGTCTGTAGTTTTGGTTTTGCAGCAACTGTGCAGCTGTATTTTTTTACACAAGGGCAGGTTTCAGCCATGTTATGACAATTCTTTTTAGAGAGTTTGGGAGTATGAGTGTGTATGTAATTTGTTTTGTAAGCAAGTATACTTTGGTAGTGAAATACAATTTTGAAAATCTTTTGTTCCTGTTGTTTGTTTATAAGAGCATCATTCACTGGCGTTTTTAGAAGCTACTGTAATGAAAAACTGTAAGATAAGGAAATCTCCCAGAGTACAGTGGGGTTGGATTCTTCTCTGCATCTGCCCACTCTCTTCAGGCAGTGCATAGATGGTGTTATCCAGACCCCTTCATTTACCCCCCAGAAGTCAATCAGTAGTCTGACAAACACAGAAGAGCTTGAATGCAATTTGACGTTTATTTTCTTCATTCTAACGAAATATGCCTTGGTCCAGAAAGGTCGAGTGACTTTTGGAAGGTTACCTAGATTAGAAATGTACTGTGCAAGTGACCTGAGTGTTGCTTGCTGCCATCCAAAATTCTTGGGTGGGCCATTGTGGAGGAAAGTGAGATGGATGAGGTGGTAAGAGATCAGCTTCACATGACTGATCTCTGCAGGCCACACTCAAAATACAGGGACAGCTACAGATGTTGTGGGAATGGCATGATGCAAAAGGACCTGAAAGTAGTTGATTAAAAATCAAGTAAATAAAATATAAAAAGCTTAGTTTTTCGAAGGGAGACCAAAGACTTTCCTAGCAGTCAGTAAAAATGAAGTGGTAGNTCTGAAAACCTTGTGTTACTTTTAATGTGGTATTTCCTATTCCTTTTCAAATGCATCAGAAAAGGGTGTTAATTTTTTTCTTCCCAGTATAGGAATTAATGGGGGAAGCAGGGGGAAATCGTTCAGTTATTTTTGGAAGGCACTGCCTAAAATACGTTCTTTTTAAAAGCATGGGGCAGGAGAGTAAAACGTGTATCACTGCGTCCATCCCCACCCAGGGGTAACACCAAGTGCTTTGTCTCTGACAAGTTGCAGTATGCCCTACTAAAAGTGAAGGAAAACTACTTTCCCTTCTCTTCATACAAAAAAATTGTATTAAGCTTGTTTTAGTGGGACAAACTTCAGAGGCCTCTTTCAAATTTGATTTGTAGTACAAAACCTGTGTTGGTTCTAACACAGGTGCCTTGTGCTTTGATTACCTCAACCAGCCAGGCTGCAGGAGACGCTTGTTCTGTGAATCACAGAGACATCGTCGTGGACAAAATCTCTTTTCTCCTTTTTCTTGTTACACCATATTTTCCTCCACTAATTTGAAAGAGACGGGGAGTTCAATGAATTACCCCCTGATTCTGTCAAATTACTGTGTCAACAATGCGGTTATCTGTTCTGAGAGGCTCTGCACTGGCAGAAACATTCTTGATGAGTTTGCCTAGAACTTTCAGTTGTAAAAGTAATGAATTCTCTGCAAAACATGCTTTAAGTAGGACTATGTCCTTGCCTAATGTCTGTAACCCCAATAACTAATCATGTTTTGTCCTTCTAGAAGACTATTAATGATCTTTCCACAGTGAACTTGGTGAGTCCCTTTCTGTAGAATGCAGCGTGCTTTTTAACCCTTCTTCTCCCAACCATCATTTTGGCTGGTAATGTTCCTGCAGTTTCCATGAAATGTGATGGTCAAGGCACATTACTCCTCTGCTGTGTGTACAGAACACAGAGCTGCTGGTTGCTTTCCTGTTTTCCTCCTGTTCTGCTTTTCCTCCTCCCTTTTGTGCTGCTCTTAATGAGGTGTTAGGGGATGGCAGCAGAGATTTTTCCCAGTATACATCAATGCAAACACATCAAAGCTGAATGCAGTATAAACAAAACTGTTAGATATGGCAGAAGAATTGCTCGGTAGGGAAAAACTGAGTTATGTTGTTTGGGAAAATTATTGCACCTCTGGCTAATTACAAAATAATTGAATGAGTGGTTAGGTATTGCCTCACTGCAAGCTTTAAGTATCTGAAACATGATCTGGTTTTTTTTAGTGCTGAAATTTGCTATGAAATAGAAAATTGATTAAGTAAGATTTGGATCCAGCATGATCCTCAGCTGTACTTCAAGGTTCTTCACCCTTCCTCCTTCTGGTTTAAAACCTGGGATATTCTTATGCACCTGGAAAACTGACCTACAAAAATGCAGTTTTGTTTCTACTGTTGTATTTATTTTGCACTAGACAAATTGCCTTCCTGAAAGCTTTCTGTAGTGTGCCTGTAGCAAAGGCAGTGCTGGCATGTGAGGTTTCAAAATACAGAATAGGCTGAAGAACTCTATTTTAAAGGTATGCCATGGATGACTGGGCTTAATGTGTCTTATACGCAATGAATTTTCCCCCCTACAGTTTTGAAGCATGTACCACTTTAAGGGGCCTGTAGTTTACTTTGGAGTGAAATCACACGTGATTTCAGTTTTTTTATTCCAGCTTTTTCTGTTTTCTTTGCCTTGGCCTTGAATGTTTTGACATCTTTTGTTGCCTTGCTTCCACACAGGGACTGCAGCAGCCTCAGTAGAGATGCGACAGCAACTATAAATTGTTTTCTGTGAAATAGAAGGATGCAAGGTAAAGATGCACGTTGTTGCTTCCCAAAGATCAGAGTGAAGTTTCAGATGCGAACAGTGTCATCAACATGCAAGACAAATCTGGGCACAGGCACTTGGGAATTGTTTTAGCTGAATGTAGCTGGCCGTCCGTGGTGTGTAAAAGGAAAACTTGTCCTTGAATTTTTTTTAAAGACTAGTAGTTACTGTGTTGAAATATTCATCAAAAGCCTAGTTAATTATCTGAGAAGTAAAGTAAACCTGTAATGTTGCATTGTTGATTTTTCTGAACCAATTTTTAAACTTCAGAATAACTTTAAAAGGGTTGGTGAAAACTACATTTTCCATTGCATTGCTGGAATGTGTCCATGATTCCCAAAGAGTAAAAGAGTTCCTGTCCCAAATTCAACAGAGTAGCAGGAGATCTTATTTTAAGTCTGTGCACAGTGGATTATGGCTTGTTCTGGCCAAATTAAAAACTACAGGAAAGAGAAAAGTATTTTTTTGCCAGGTTACCCCTCATTTGTGAGAAATGCTACTACCCTGAATTTGTCTCTCTGTCCTATCAATTCAGGTTAATGGCTCCCTTCATTTTGCTTCAAGTTCTAGTTCCCTCTGCTTTAAAAAGAAGGGGGGGAAAAACATATTTCAGAAAGATTCATGATGTTTTAAAGAGAATCCAGGTGACTGCCTTTCAAAGTCAGTAATTGATGGCATTTCTGTTCAGGGAGGAGTTTGGCTTGGTTAATGTAACTTTACAGCAGAAGTATGCATCTCATTATTTTATGTGTCTGTATTTATTTAACTTTTGGCTGTGCATTTTAAGGTACCTGTAATATTCCTTTTAGTCGTGACTGAGAGCAGACTAAGCAGGTAATCACAGGTTTAAATGCATAACAGCATGCCTTCGTTGAGGTTGGCTAGCTGGGCTTCTCTTCTAATTGAAAATGCAAAGAAGTAAGAATCAGTAATGTATTTAAAATGGAAATCTCCTTTTGTATAACACAAACAATTTTTCTTTATGTTAAAAAGAAGGGGAGCTACTAGGGCACTTTCCTAGGTATCTGAAACAATTTATGATCTATCAGTGGTCAAAGAGTAATTATTTGAAGTGACTGGAAATAGGAATCGGTTTCCTAGACACCTAGAAAAAAAACGGCTCAGAAGTTCAAGGAATTTTGAAGGCAAAGGTGCCTTATAAACATAGGAGAACGTAGGGATATACACTGGCAATGAACTGTGGTCTGAAGGAGTTGAGAGAGGAGAAGATGATTCACTCTGCAGCCATGACCATCTCTTCTGTATCAGGTTTGCTCCTTGGAAGAAAAGTCATTTACTTAGTTCATGCTAACTCAGCATTAGCCATGGTGCTAACCTGCCTTTACAGTCTTTTTTGAACAAGTGTTTTTTGATGTAAAGTCACTTAATTATGTAAAGATTTCTGCATGTGCTTTAGAGATGGGCAGTTGGTTTTGTTTTTTTTCTTTTTTTTTTTAATTTCACAATTGCTAATGCATTGAACAACAAAAGCTTTAATCCCAGAATTTGAAAGCAATTATTTCAGCTGTAAAGGGCTTCTGACCTTGGCTTTCATGCTTCTCTTGTGTAGGTGATTAAGAGTTGCCTAACACAGTACTACAGAATCTTCTGTTCTTGGGTAGGGTACCTCTGAAAAGGCTCTCTGAGAGTGATGGACAGATGATGCATTTAAGTCAGATATGAGCTGACCACAGCAGCTGCTACCCAGAGAACTCTACCCTGAGCCTTCGTCTCCAAATGCATGTGCCCTTCTTACAGAAGAAATTAATGCACAGGCAGCACATAATGGGACAATATGAGAGTCTGGAAGAAGGGGATAGGAAGGATGTGTAGGGGATAGTAGGACTTAAGAGAAGACCACAAGGCCAAGCACTGTTCCACTTTTGAAGTCTTTTGATGCAGTGTAAAGCTTGTAATGGTGTATGGCTCACAGTGGAAAACCAGTCTTCTGGGAAACTTGAGGATACTGACATTACTTGAAATAGAAGATGGAACACACAAAATATCTCAGGACTAGTCTGTAAGGAGACAAAGAAGAAAGAGAGGATCAGAAAATTAACATTCTTCATAGCATTTTAATCCAAATTAAGACCTATGATTATGACCTATTTAATGTGTGCAGAAAATGACGCTATGAAAAACCCGTGTCCATAAAGGAGACAGAGGAGCCTGCAACTTTATTCGAATAAAGAGAGAGAGTCCGCTGGGGCGTACCCATGTGGGTTTTCTCTCATGGTTTTGGAGAGGCACAGCCTCATTTTATCCTAAACTCCGGGACGCATGTTGCCCTCTTCCTTTCCCCACTGGCCGAGGTACGTGGAAGATACAGCCTTCCCAAACTGCCTACCACATACTCCTGCCTTGAACCTGTCATTTTACTTTAAAGTTCAGAAGTTCAGGCTGTCTGGGTTCTGCAGTAGACTGTGTGGACCCATTTGTCCATTACCCTAAAGTTCAGGAGTCAAACTGTCTGTGTTCTGTAACAAGCTTGGGGGGTGTGAGGTTGGTAGAGACATTAAGACCCATTTCAAAGATATTACCACCCATTCCTCCTAAAGACCCTTGCCCATCAAATTGTTTGTAAAGACATTAGCTTGCATCTTTCCTATCACATGCTTATCTCCCATTCTATTTTTTTTAATATCGAAAAACCAAAGTCAGAAGTAGTTCCCAGACGTACAGTACCACTCTGTGTTTCAGAAGTGACTTCTCCCCTTCCTCCTAATTTCTGATAAAGATTCATTTAATGGGGTTTTTTCCCCTGCCTTTTACTTTTTTACTTGGTAGAACAATTTGTAGACAAAACTGGAGAATTAGATTGATATTTTACTGACGTAGATGAAGTACATCATAATTTTTTTTTTTTTTTTAAGTAAAGTATATCAAAATAGACGTGATGCTGTCCTTTGTATGAATTGTTAGCAGCGACTAAGGCTCCTCCTCAGTAAGGAAACAGCAGTCTCTCATCAGGCCAGGGAAGAATAGAAAAAAAGAAAAAGGTGTTTAAAATAATGAAAGCTGTTCAGTTTGTCACTAGTTTGTAGATCCCAAATGTAAGTTGAGAGAGTTTCTTTTTAGTAATGATGTGGTTAAAACTAGTTTATAGTTGGAAATGTGTGATACTCAGTTAATCTGTACAGCCTACAGCTGTTTTTGTTTGGAAGCCTTAATTAATACTATGGTGGCACTAGAGGAATGAATAACTGGAAAAGCAAAACAAGCTTCAGTAAGAACACAAGAACTTTGCAGTAGATTTTTTGTTGTTTTGCTGCAGATGTGTCCTCCCTCATCATGAGAGAAAAGAAAAGGGAAAGTAAATGGATTTTTTAATCTTCCGTAATTTTTTTTCTTCTGTTTTCCCTGTATATTCTATAAGCTCTGTCTTCCTTGTGTTTTCTCCACTGACAGCTTTGGAACAGCATTCTGCTTCAATAATTGTATTTTGTCATTAATGTTGCTGCAGCACGGTATTTTGCCAGTGTTCCCATTGAGACACAATGGCATAAAGTGGATTAAGTGAGTCAAGGGAGCTGTCACTTAAAGAGCTGTATTAACGTTCTCTCCCTCTTAGTACGCTGTACCACAAAACAGGTGCAGGAAAGGAGGAGATTAGGCAGATTTTAGGCAGTATTCTGGCATTTAGCATTTAGTAGATCTTTTCCGAAATTGTTCGTGTGTGGAGCCGCCCCTCTGGAGCATCATGCCGAGGTTTACTGAGCTCTCTCAGCCCTGTGTGCTGCAGAGACAGGGCAACACTGATCTCGGAGGTCAGCCTTGGTTGTGAGCTTTTTGGTGAGCAGGGGGGTGAGTGACCTCAGGTGGCAGTACCTCAGCAGATGGTCAGTGATCACAGTTCTTGCAAGGCTGTTTGTTTTCTTGAGCATATCAGTGAGACCCAGCAGTTGTATATCCTGCTCTGCTGACAACCTCATAGTTACTGAGGTTGTAAAACATACACCTTTCTTTAGCACTGGACTTAAAACCCAGAGTGGCCTTGCTTCCCCCTTGAAATATTTAGTATATGTTTTAGAGTCATATTTTTGGAGTGAGTCGGTATCACTCTTACTGAGTGCAGGAAGTACATGTTTGTATTCCACTGTGGTTTTGGAAAGCACTGATTGGGCTGGATTGGTGTCACAGGAAGATGGGATAATAGGAAAAGATACTTCTATTAGGAAAACAGAAAAAGAAGGTATGTGTGTGAATTCTGCATACTGCAGACTGTCTTCCAGCAGGTTCTTCAGCTGAAGAGGTTTCCTAGTTTGAGTGAAGGTGGGACAGCTGTGACCTAGAAAGACAGGGAGAACAAGATAAATGCACAGTTTGGAAAGTGAGCAATGCTAATTCAGCATGGTGCTCAGAAGACTTAACCTGACAAAAGAAACATTTCTACTGTGTTAGTGAAATGAATCAATTGAGTAAGACTTGCAGGAAGAACCTGGGTAATGAATAGGACAGAACAGCACGACAGTGGTAATTTACCTTAATGTTTTTCTGTTTTGATGTCCACTGTTGGTTGTTTTTTTTTTTTCTTTACACAGAGGAATTCAGGGAAATACATAATGCTGGGTTTCAGTGTGCAGTTGCAAATGTCCATTTGAGTCTTAAGCAATGAAGAGTGAAATGTAAAATTACTCAGTTTCATTTCAGGAGACAGTAGCTGTTAATGCTTCAGTCCATAACAACAATCTCTTAGAGAAATGACCCTCAGGTACGTCAAAGATCACGGGTACATTCTCTTGTTCATTTGCTATTGCCAATAGAAGCTGACTGGTAATCAGACTACTGGTAATCTCGGACACCTGTGATCTTCTTTCCTCCTGTGTGATCAGGAAAAGTTAGAATACCTGCAGAGGCTTTTCAGGCATCTCTGTCTGAGGTACTGATAGCCATGAAGGTATCCATATCCTGATTGCGTTCCCTCTTCTTTTGCGAAGCAAGAGATTTTGTTCTTGAATATAACATATTGCATATAAAAACATGCATGTTTAAGAAGAAAATCAACTTCTTCACACGAAGCTATTGATGTGCTTTTGTCACTTAATCTCTGTGAGTCTGTTTTTCAAAATGGTGCATTGTTGAGGAATTTGGGAGATTTTGAGTTGTCACAGTCCCCAAAGTCATGAACCCAGCAACAGCTCTGTAGGAGCAGAGTTCTATCCTATGTGTGCTCTGTATTCAAGGCCTGGAATTACACTTGGGGCAGATGTGGCAGACAGTGTCCATTAGGTGGCTCTCGGCTATAGAAAATACATTTTCAACTACATGCAGGCTAATTTTAAAAGGCATTAGCTGTGTTTGTGTCCTGTAGGCAATTAAAACAAATCAAGAGGCCATAAATTTGGACTTTCTCAAAAGCTGATAGGTTTTGGTATCCTGAACAGACCTGCAAATACTGTCCTGTCTCTGCTTACTTCTGTTGTTGTAAAATGTTCTCCGTTGCAGGCTCCACAAGTGAGAAAGATGGAGGTAGCATTATTGTCTGTTACAAGGCACTGTAAAATGATTATGCTGTTTCATTATGAAAAATGTCCTTTTCATTAGGCACTGAAAAGGTAACAGGAGGACTTTATGACTCCTTTCCAAGTGGAGCAAGGCTGCTGCAAAATTTTGCAGCTGCTTTCTTGTTTGTTCTTTAAATTAAAATTTGGTATAGAAATGAGGAAGCAGGTGATACTCACGTCTTTGAATGTGTGGACATGCTGGGACAACCACGGAGTGGACTAATCTGTCACTTTTCATTCTTTGGGCGATTAATCCTGGAAAATAAGAACTGCAGTACAAATATGTTGGAATTACCACGGGGACAGTTACATGCTTCATCCCTGATGGCTAGACTGATCTTTAGATGCAGAAAGGCACCCATGGGGCCACCAGATTCAGGCAGAGTGGCAGGGCTGGAAAGACTTCTCCTTTCCACAGCCAGCAAGGTCAGCTGAGGTGTGTGCAGGTCACTGGCATTACAGACTGCTGCTGGCTGTCTGCAAGGAGATGCCTTGCTGTCTGCTCTGCTCTCTGCCTTGGCCAGGGAGCAGAGGTTTTTCTAGCAAATCACATGCCAGTGCACAGGCTTCACTTTTTGAAGGAGAGGTTGCAGAGCAAATGGGGCCCTTTTTTCCTTTTGGTCCCCTTGTATCAAATAGCTTTCTGAAGGAAAGTAGGGCTGCTGGCTTGGGTTTCTGTAAGGGAGGAGATAAGATTTAGAGAAACTGAGATACTGAGAATCACACATCAATGGCAAAGTACAGACAAGCTACAAGGAATAGTAATGTTATTTAGTGTGGAGTTTGGTGCCTTACCAAGAGACAGTATGCAGATGCATTTAACCGTTGTTATTATTTCAGCCAACATACATAGTTATATCAGATCTCATATGCACAATTCCCCATGTGTCTTCTGTGAAACTATACACACAAGGACGTTCTAGGTAGCACTGTCAAAATAGTTTAATTTCTGCAAGACTGCTTGGGGACTCTGTCCTTATTTGATACTCTACACAGGATATATGGAAGTATGGTAAGAGCTTGCTGTACAGCTTCAGTCACTGCAGATCAGTAATCAACAACTGTTCCACTGGTGCAGTGTTCTTTTGTTAAGAGAATTCTGTGTTAATCCCAGTAGTGCAGTATTTCATGCTTGAAAGCATTTTCATAAATCTCCATTACAAGCCTGTCACCAGATGCATGTAACGTAGGAAGGAAACCAAAGACTTTAGGCACACATGGATGATGGGAAAATTAGTCTAAACTGTCTAAACAGTTTGGCAGTTCTGATGTGCTTGGGTGATTGAAACTCGTGGTTTCTTCTGTGTTTTCTACTGATTCTGTCCTTAATAAAGAGAATTATTTTGGCAGTGCTGTTGTAGGTTTTAGATGATAGCAACAACAGATATGAGAGAAGTCTCCATTTTGGTTTGCTGTTTTGTTTTGTTTTGTTTTTTGTTTGTTTGTTTGTTTTTGTTTTGTTTTGTTTTTGTATTAGGTTTTTGTATATGTATTTGCATGTCCAGTTTTTGAGTAGTGAAAAAGTTAAAAGTTGCATTTAAGCACGGTCTCCATGTGTGTATATTGGCTTCTTGATGAATTCTGTCAGTCTTTCTATTGTTTCCTGGTATTTATGCATAAAAGCACAATTTACTTCCAAAATAATCACAGGTTTTGAAACTTGGCTTTAAGGTTTCAGAAGCGTGGTTCACTTCACAATGAAAGCATTAAAGGCAGTGATATATAGTGAGACAGTTCCCAGGGGATTCTAAGTCATCCATATCAATGCTGCCAAAAGTGTTCTTGCTAGGGGGGAAGAGGGGAGTGGGTGGACCTTAGCATTATTTATGGGCCACACTCTCAGTCCAGGAGCATCTAAGCAGTCTGGATCCCATCCTGGGAGTTAGACAAAGCCCTCTCTGGCGCACTTGTGCAGTAGCAGAGTTGGCACCATCATGGCACTTCAGTACCTCTCCTAAGTCCTGGTGCCTTCCTCACTCTGAAGAAAGGTGTGCCTCTGGTGAGCACAGCTGTTCACTGGTGGGCACTTGGAATGACGTGTCATCACAGAGTCCCCTTCTGTGCTTGCCTGTAGAACAAGTCTGGAAACATGACAAGTGTTTTGATCACTGTGCAGCACTTGCCATGTCTCTCTGAATGCAGCAGTGCCTGGTCTCTCTACAGGCCAGCCGGCCTCCTGTGGCTGCAGTGGGGCACTGCCTGTGCTGTTACACTCAACAGCATTGTCTCTACGTGGTGTTGCCCACCCAGCACTCACCAGCGTGCTCCACAGGCTCCCTTTTGTCTCCTTAGGGTTTTCCACTACTCATGGCTGTGTCTGTTGTACAGGATCGAGTGTTCTTGGTCAGTCTTTCCAAAATGTGCTGAATGAGTCTTTAGATCCCCTTGAAAAATACTGTACATGAATTGGTCTATTAGCTGTCAGATGCCTTGCAGGACTGACAGTTTTGACCAATGTGAAAAAATAGGGTTGTTCTTAATCTAGTCTGCATCGGATTGTTGAAAAAAAAAGTGTTAATATTGCACAGTGTTAATACTATAGAAGTCATTCTGCATTAGCTTCAATGTCGTATGCAAGAGAATTAGTCTTAAGTGTTTGGATGACTCGTTAATCAGTCTCCTGCTAGGCTGCTCGTCTCTAGTACAGAAACCACAAGGGGTGAGCTGGGCAGAAAGGTGAGCACAGATGGAATTCATAGGCCTGTACAGTAAGTACAGTTACTGAAACCCAGAGATTCATGCATGGCATTTGTGATGAGGGCACAACTGATGCCAGGGTGAGAACCATTCACTCTGTCCGTACAAGTCTGCTGCCCTTCTGCCTGCAGATGGCAGGTGATGCAGTTCGGTATTCCTGCGCGCTCGTGGGAAACCTGTGTGAACAGTTTTTAAAAAAAAATACGTTAAAGGCTTCGCTTTTTACGTGTTAGCATATTCTGGGCAGAAAACTGCTCCAGAGGCTTGGTTTTCCTTTAGGGCTTTGCCCTTCCCTTGCTGAAAATCCTGGTGCTGTGCAGTAGGTAGCTCAGCAGAGAAAAAGGTGCTGCGTGAAATAATCATCAAGATATAAAACTTAGACTGAGGATAAGCCAAGAATGAACAAAGCAACCTTCAGAAGTTCCCAGGAGTCTGTGTAACAGTTGTGAGGAGGGTGAGCAGCCTCAGCAGTTTGGCAGCAGGCGCCTCTGTTTTTCCCAAGAGCCAGGCTGCTTTAGGACTCAGTTATCAGGTAATATCAGTGTAAATCTGCATGAGCATGCCCTGAAGGATGTTCTCTTTCTCTGTTCAACAGGATGGCCTCCTTTGCAAACACTGATTTTCATAATATAGTGTGTATATAAATAAATCATTATAATTAGAGAGGTGCCCAGATTTTCCTCTCCATCTCAGAAAAACAAATTTTCAGCACAGCTTGCTGTGGGAGTGAAAAGATCCTTTATTTCCTAGTCTGTGGTAATCCTTAGATTTGCCAGGTTTCTCTCAAATGTGTAGTTTAGATTAGGCATTCCTAAGCAAAACGCCCTCCTGGTAGATGAACAACAGCCCCACAAACAAGGTCTGTCTGTGGACACCTGCACAACCTGATGGAGAGCTAGTAAAATATTTCCATGTCTTTGAAATTTAGTTAGCAATTATGGATAAGTTTTGGCATGTGCCTGGAGATGGGATACAGAGCTTGTGCCTTCTCTGAAATGTTGTTCCAAATTGTTTAGAAATGCTAAGTGTTGATTTAAAAAAAAAAAAAAAGGAAACCAGGAAGCCAGCTGTCTGGAAAGCTTTCAGAGAAGTGCAGGTATGCTACACCATCGTTAGGCTCTTTGTAGAGTTGCAGAGTTTAGCATGCATTTGTCCATAAAAGGATGAGGTTGAATACTTCAAAATCACAGTTACTTCAAGCCTCTTCTTTTAAGGCTGCCAGTAGTGGAAGAAATGATCTGAAGTGGCGCTTTCCCTCTGTCACTTTATTCTGTTTTGTTTATACAGGTGCGTCTCTACTGGATCAGGTCAAGGTCCACAGGGTTCAGTCTGTGACCAGGGAAAGGTGCCCAGGGAATATAACATAAGAACAGGGTAGGCACATAATGCATTCCTGGAATATACCACTAATCTCTAACAATTTATGGTCCGGCACTTTCTTAAACCACAAAATATCTTTGTTTGTTTCAGTAGCCTTTGGTGGACAAATACATTGTATTTTTTTCCATCTGGGGTTTTTAAATATGCATGACTTAGCATAGTCAATAACATCCTGTGGCAAGGAGTTTCATAAACTACTTGGGTTGTGTGAATGCAGCTCATTTTTATTTTTTCCTTTTATCCTGCCTGACATCCACTAGTTTTTGCAAACTTGGGAAACATTTGCTTCCTGTAAATCTGTTCATAGTTTTAAAAACATATTTAATGTCTTACTATGAATGGAAGTTTATTTTCTCTCACACCAGTAAAAATTCATAGAATATGCTGAG
>VYZQ01054897.1:0-43908 GCA_013400655.1 Mystacornis crossleyi | reverse complement strand
TGCTCAGGGAGGTAGGAGAATCCCTCCACTGCCTTCCCAAGTGCCCTCACAGAATAGTAGGTATGAGGATCTGGAACTCAAGGATCAGGCAAATAATAGTGGAGGTAGCAAAGTTCTGTCTATGTGAAATGGGAGGTGCACTAGGAGCCAAATGCAGGAAGAAGGATCTTACAGGCTTGATGTCTCTCACCTGCAGCTGCATCAAAAACTCAGACACCAGACACACGGTATTCAAGATCCTGGGAAAAAAAATTATTCCCAAAACCAAAGTTCATTGGCTGAAGGTGACAGAGAATGAGCAATTCAATCATTCAGCAAGTCTTTGTGACCATGGTGCAAACTTGATAAATCAGGAATTAAAGTGAAAGTTACGAGCTGAAAATGAGGTTGGATGTACCTGGGAAGGAAGTACATCTGAAGCAGGAAATAACATTTCTCTCAGCAATCAAGAAGAACAAAAACTTGAGCATCTTCATCATCAATCTGGACTAGCCAGGCATGGTTCAACTGATTAGAATTTTTCCTCTTTGTAGCTCTACCAACAGTCATACTCGGTAACATTATGGGATCAAAAGTTTTGAAATTTTAGAATGAAAAAGCATGTTTAAGAGAATGAAGCTCTCTTAAAGCCAGAATAAAATTCAGCAAATGGTTTAAGCCAAAGAAAGGGAATGTGGGAATTTGGGGAGTAAAAGAAGTCCCAAGCATCACAAATACTGAAGCATATGCTGTCATACTTAAAAAAAAAAAAAAAAAAGAAAAAGGACGAAAGTTGGAAGGAATGGGTTAAAAGTAGAAAACTGGTAGGAGGATTGAAAATATGCTCCAGTGACCTTGCAGCTGGAAATAACCCTTGCTAAAACTGTGTGAAGAGCAAACTGATGATTCTCTAGCAAGGACCAAATTTAATGGTGTCCGCATCTCTGCTTGTGCGTCCCTTCCCTACTGCTGCTACGGGGATCCCCAGTTATCAAGGTAACAGAAATAAGTTTACTCTTTGTGTTTCAGCCATGGGTTTGTGGTTCTCCTGGCTGCCTGTCTGTGCCAACACAGAATCACCAGAGAAGAAAAACTCTCTTATTCGTACTGCACTTCAAACCAAATCTCTGATCTGTTTTGAGTTTGTTCTGGCAGGCACGGACCTGCTTACTGATGTTCACTAGTTGCTGAAATGAGGACTGATACTCTAAAGGAATGTTTCAAGATTATGGGGTGGGGATTACTGCTACATCTTCTCTGGCTTTACAAGGAAGAACCTCAAAGTGTCTTATGAGTAATGTAATGTGGGTTCAAACTGATTATTAAAACCTAATTGGTCCTTTAAGGCCCCCAAGAACAGAGAAAAACACTGCCTCTGATACTAGAAGACAGGTATTAGTGCAGAATGTGGAGATGCATTTTACTGTGATAGTTTGGTTTTACTATTGCAAATAAAATCTTTTTTTAATAAATTTTATGTTTTGTGTTTACTAGTTTAATACCTGCCTTTCTAGAGCTGGCTTATACCCTGAGGTATTCAACAGGCTAGGTCATTTCAAGGTGGGCTAAAAATTCCTGAAAAAAGTCCCTAGATACTGCACTTATTTAGACAGTGTTTTTTTTTCTTGACTCAGAAAGTGTATGTTTTTTGAGGCACTGTTTATTTTTTCGCCAAACCAGATTTTATTTATTACTGTTCTTCAAGAAATGAAACTTCTTCCATTAATACAAATGAACTGGTCTTGGGGGTGGGTTCTGGGTTGGGTTTTTTTGGTTGTGGTTTAATTTTTTTTTTCCTGTTGTGTTTATAGAATTACCTTTTACAAATGGTTATCACGGGGAGTTTTCAATGTTGCAATATGGGAAAACTTTTGACCTATAGCACCTTTTAAAAGATTTTTATTGGCCATTTCATTGAGGCAATTGAAGTTGATAGTAAAGTTTATTGGTGGTATTATACTGCTGGAAATGCTGGAATCTTGTCCAAAGTTTCCTTTGTTTTTGTAAGGTTTATAGCACAGATGTTTAGATGCACTGAAAGGTCATCATCATCGTGAACTTGGTTTTTTGAAGCAGCTTCTTAGACTGGACTCATTTTCACATCATGTAATTTTTTTGTTTTGTTTTGGGGGTGGGTGTTTTTTTTTTTGTTGTTGTTGTTGTTTTTGTTGGGGTTTTTTTTTTTGGGTTGGGGTGGTGGATTTGGGGGGGGGGTTGGTTTTTGGGGTGTTTTGGGGGGGATTGTTTTGTTGTTGTTGTTTTGTTGTTGCTTTTTCCAAGCACTATTTTTATTTTGTGTAACGGTCACAGGTACCTTTAGGTTGTAGGTCTGAGTATATTTTGGACACTTCAGCTTCTGTGCTGACATTTGACCAGAATAGTTTCCTCTTTTTTCTTCTCAACTTTCAAAGTGTTTTTTGATGTGTTTTTCACAAATGGTACTTCTGAATTTAGCAACACATAGATCACAGTTAAATACTAAATATAATATTTTTAGGATTATTCAATTTAAAAGCTTTGTATCCAATGATTCATCTAAATCCAGGTGCTTTTTCAACTTCCATCAAGTTAAGAAGGTCACCTATTTATCAAGATGTAAGAGAAAGAACATTAGTCCCAGAATACCCATTATAAGTAGTCATGGCTATCAAGTAGCTCTACTGATGCTAAGAGGAATTTTATTATGTCACTCAAACAGGCAAGTTTAGATGCCTAATTCAATCAATAAAGATTTGAGGGGCACAGTCTCTAATATTTAATTTTAAAACAACTTTGTTTAAAAAGGGAGATAGGAAAGATAAGAGGATCTTTTTGCTCCATGTGACTTTTTCTGCTTGAGATTTTAATAATATTGCCTAAAAGCACAGCTTGGGATTTGAGACTTTGAAGCCTCATGAGGCTGGCTTGCAGTCCTTGAATGATACAAAGAATATTGATGACTTTTTCACCTCAACAGTTTGTTTTAAGGAAGGAAAGCATGTAGGTGGAGATTTATCTATATGACTAACTCCTTGCCACAGGGAACACTTTCACTTTCAGAATACATTTCTCATGGTAAGTTTAAAATTTGCTTATAAGCAGCATCATTCTCTGTTAATATTATACCAAAACTAGTTATAGAACAACTGTTATGGTATATTTTGTCACTCAAGCAGTCAAGTTTAGATGCTTTATTCAAAACAGCAAGGATTTTGGGGGGAACGTTTTCTAATATTTAATATAAATATCAACAGCTTCCCTTTTGCCAGAATAAAGAAATTCAAACAGCTGTTGATTGTTTTTTCCCTCAGAGGATCCAGAAGGCTGAATGGCAATTAATATAAAAGCTCCCTAGAGTGCTCCCTGTGAATGGGGCTCTCCAAATACAGAGCAGCACAAAAAATTGTCTTTGAGAACACTCTCTGTTAGGTAACAAACACACTTGGGGTACTGAGGGTCTGGAAATAACTTGGACAGAAAGTTTTCTTTTCCTACATTTGCACTCCTGCACAACTCTGCAGTTCTGACAGAAATAATAACTTGTACTGACTTGTAAATCAGAACAGAGAAGTGATCTATGCTGAAAATAGGCCTTCAGAGAGGGTATATTATCAAAGTAGGCATTTCATCTCACCGTTCACAGAACCACATAAACACAAAATAGGTAAGATTGGAAGGCACAACAGTGGCTTATCTGGTCCAACCTCTGATCAAGCAGAGTCATCCTAAAGCACATGGCACAGGATTGTGTCCAAATGGTTCCTGAATATCTCCAGTGAGGCAGACTCCACACCCTCTCTGGGCAACCTGTTCCAGTGTGCTATCACCCACACATTAAAGTTCTTCCTCGTATTCAGGTGGAACTTCTGTTCAGGAACATCAGTTTCTGCCTGTTGTGCCTTGTCTCATTGCTTGGCACCACTGAGAAGAGCCTGGCTCCATCCCCTTAACCTCAGTGCTGGGGGAGGTTATGGAGCCGGTCATCTGGAGTGTGACCATGCAGCACACACAAGACAACAAAGGGATCTGGCCCAGCCAGCACAGATTTAGGAAAGGCAGGTCCTGCTTCACCAGCCTGATCTCCTTTTATGACCAGGTGACCGACCTAGAGGATGAGGGGGAGTCTGTGGATGCGTACTTCAGCAAAGCCTTTGACACTGTCTCCCATGGCATTCTCCTGGAAAAGCTGGCAGCACATGGCTTGAATAAGTGCACCCTTTAATTGACAAGGGTGGTCAAAGGTTGAACTTGATGATCCCAAAGGTTCTTTCCAACCTAAATATTTCTGTGATTCTGTGACACCCTCCTTCTAGATACTTAAAAATATTGATAAGGTCCCCTCTCAGTTGTCTCTTCTTGAACAGGCCCAGCTCCTTCAGCCTTCCATCATAAGAGGGATGCTCCAGTTCCTTAATCATCTTTGCTGCCCTCCATTGGACCTGCTCCAGGAGCTCCATGTCTGTTTTGTTCTGAGGTGCCCAGAACTGGACACTCCAAATGCAGCATCACCAGGGCTGAGTAGAGAGGCAGGATCACCTCCCTTAACCTGCAGGCAATGCTCTTCCTAAGGCACTCCAGGATGCCACCAGCCTTGGCCACCAGGGCACTGATGGCTCAGGGAGAGCTTGTTGTCCATGGGATCCCCAGCTCCTTCTCCACAGAGCTGCTTTCCAGCAGGTCACCCCCTGCCTGTGCTGGTGCCTGGGGCTGTTCCTTCCCAAGTGCAGGGCCCTGCATTTGCTTTTGTTTAACCCTCATTTTTGACTGAAGAATGACACCAAGGTCTCTGTCTTCAGGTAGCATAACAATCAGAAACTGAAGTCAACAAAACTGCATAGATAATCAGCACTTAGCTGAAAATTATTTCATTGTGTTTGATTGCTTTAACTAAAATAATTCCTCTTTCTCCCACATATGGGCTTTCCACAACAAAGATATTTTTAGTGATTTGTAAAATCATTATTTAATGTAATTTCTGATATTTGAGAAGGAATTTCCAGCTAAAATTGTGCCTTAGACATTAGATTTTTTTTTTTAAAGTTGTGTTTAAGAAACCTCTAGGTTCTGGATTTTTCACCCATCTACCAACTCATTTTTTATCTGCCACTCTGTAACCTGTTAAATTATCTTCAGCATGGAAGAACTTGAGTACAAACTAGAAGACCAATTTTCTGATTATGTCTTTTTAAACAAAATGTGAAAAAGAAATACCTAACCTTTTACAAGACATATTGAAAAAAATTAATATCTATTCCTTTAATACTGAGAGTCTCCAAGCTATTTTTTTTTCCCCAAGGTCAAGATTTTCATTATTCATACCAAAAGTAGTGGGGAATATAGAAACAGAAAGAAAACAATTCACAGAGCACATCTGTCTATCATTTTGGTTTATGTCACCTGACTGAAAAATATATAATCATAATACTAAAATTAATATTACTACTAATACTAATAACAATAACAACAACAATAATAGTAATATATGAAAGCAAATAAAGAAGAGGTTCAAAATTAAAATTACTCTTATAATTTAAAAAATCAGTACAAATATTAAAATCTGTTCTATTTCAACCAATGCAAAATTTCAAAACAATTTCTACTTTCAAGTTTCTACATGGCCGTTAATTTTTCCTTTTTCAATCAACTCTTTCATTTAAGCAGTAGTAAGTAAATTTCAGGGAATAGTCTATAATAAATGGACAGCTAAGAAAAACAGATATATTAACATACAGTCAAATCCTACCATCTAGTAACTGATCCCCAAATAAAATATCATGCACAAATATTACTACTGTTGGTTTACACTGAGGATCTTGGGGTTTTAGGAAATTTCACTGAAGTAAAGTCTTTCAGAGGGAACTTTAACTCTAGTCCTTATCCAGATCAGATAGAACCTCTGAAAGCAGTCTATGCATCACGGAAACACTGTACTTTATTGCTTTCTTTTCACTACAGTATTTTGGGGGTGTAAGGGGATGGGTGGCGGTGTTGCTATATTTAACAAGTTATCCAAATACGTAATTCCATACCTGCAACTAACTTGATAGTCTCATTTTTTGTAAGATGCCCCAACTGACTAAACTTATGTTACCTAGACCACAACCATCTGAACTTAAGCATAAAACTTTGCAAGCTGAGTGTTTATATCTTGGTGTACTTGAGTAAAGAACACTATAACATTTACTAAATTTTTTATTTATGAAAAGGGTGACGATATGTACCTGTATTTGAAAGGAAAGACAGTTGTATGATAATTTTGGGAGGTTTAAACATGTCTGTATATTTCCAGCAGCAAGTTGTATTTTCACCGTAGGAAGGAATTCCTCTTTGTCTCAAATTCTGTGGTATGGAAAACATTTATTTCCTTTTTTTTTTTTTTTTTAATCTTCATTAAAAAGGCATTTATGGTCCCAGCAATAATAATGAAAAAGAGGAAGAACCAAAGACAGGAGTTATTTGCAGGGTCCTTTTCTGCTCTTTTCCTGTGGAAAGGATACATTGTGTAACAATGCACACACTAAATGATAAATTGTTCAGCAAATAAACACTGCCCTCTGTGGGGAAAAAAAAGGTCCCTCATTTGCTACAACTTTCCGCAAGTTTTTCAAAGCGATGCCATACCTAGTGTCAAAATTTTATCCATGGCATGTTTATAAGAAGAAATGAGCAGTCTTGTAGTGTAAAGCACGTGGCCTCATCAAAAACTACACAGCAATGTTAATTATGGGTAATATCTGGAAGCAAAAGATAAAAAGGATAAAGGATTTTCTTTGATTTAAAAGGTATGTTCTAACATAAGATTACACTGCAGCTCCAGCAACATAACTCTCTTATTTCCAGCCACAGCAAAATGGAAATTTTCTGAATGTTAACTTTTCCTGAATCTCAGCAAGAGAGGGATTTTATGCTAATTTTTTGTCTTCTCTTTTATCCCCTCTATCCAAAGAAGAAATTTCTATACTGATCTACATGGCAGTATGTTTTTGTCAGCTCTGATACACTCTTCTCCCCAAGAATTCCACAACAGAAGAAGGAAAATATAGCATGACATAACAAGAGCCAGCAAGCTAACTCCTCGGTTCTCTAGAGGCCATAGGCTATATTTAGTAACAACCACAGAATCTGAAATTACCAATCTCCCTGTCTTCTAAACTAGTTTCAGTGTGCATTGTTTTTCAGTAGAAAGAAGGAAATCATACCCTTTTGCAACTCACATTCTTTGACAAGACACATACTTACAGACTCAGGCTGAATCAAGGAAAAATATTTCTGAACACCCTGTGTAACATGTGCTTTGGTTTGCAGAAGGCAAGGTCATGGCCTTGGTGTCTCCACCATTCTTGTCTTCAAGCCATGTGAAGCAATAGGGGCAACAGGTCAAAAGAGCATGCACAGGTCCTGAAATGTCTCAAAGGGAATGTCATACATTAATGCCATATGGCACCACTGCCGTGTTCACTGGGGAATGTCAGTCAGGAGGAAGCTGAAGGCATTTTTGAAAATAACTGTTATATTTTTACTGCCATTCAGGTGATACTGGACTTTTTAAACAAAGTCAGCAAAGCCTGTCCACATATTTCAGGTGTATATCTACATGAATCTTATGGTCTTATATATTGGTTATGAAGCACAATATGTTTAACTAAGAAAGCTGACAGAGAGGACAGGCACAGGCAGACTAACATGAAAGAAACTGTGCTTCAGACATCATGTCACAGCACTTGTGAGCCCAAACCAGGAGCCCTTCATCCAGTTTTATGTCCCCAGGAAACAGAAAGACACTGCTGCACTGAAATGAGTGCAGCAGAGGGCTCCTAAGGCAGCCAGGACTGGGAGCACACAACAAAAAAGGTGGGTCTGAAAAGTGTGATTGACCTGCATAAGGCAGCTGCTGAGTGATCTAAGTATTAACTTCAACTACCTAATACATGGTGAGTTACAGAGAAAATTGGCCACACACTTTCTGGAGGTGCAGAACAGAAGGATAAGGAGCAACAGCCCCAAGTTACAGTACAAGAAATAAGGTCCAAATAGGTACAAGGAACTAACTCTTCACCAGCAGGGTAAACAAAGACTGGAGCTGAACATAAAGGCTGTAGGAACTCCACTATGGAACACACTGAAAAACTGAATTGACTTCTTTTCAGACTAAATCATTCCATTACTCTGAATCACCATTGACATTCCTGAAAAAAATGGCCCAAGTAAGAAAAGGTCTTCCTGAAACTGTGCAATTAAAAAATAATGTGTTTACAGTATAAAGGAATTTCCACAAGAAGATGGTATTCCTGAAAAATTACAGCTTCTTTGATCTCCTAGGTTAAATAAAATGATCTCCTTGTTTCCTCTTCTTAATCACATACTTTTGCCATTCTTGTGCAAGATGCAAAACCAGTGTTTCAGATAGTTTTCAANAAATAAAATAAAATAAAATAAAATATTTTTTTTTTAAACAGTGCAGCCAAATTTTAGAATTGTGTTTACTCATTTTTCTTCTGGATTTTTGTGACCTAGACATGGGTGTAATGACAGCTGCTAAGGAAATTTTCCTGTCTGGCAGTCTCTCTCGTACCACCTGATCTGGGACTGAGGCCCCTTCCCAAATACACACTCCACACACACAGTCACACCAGATTTCCGTATTGGATTGACCCCACGTTTCCCATAGCAGAGTCTCAGGCATCTGGATCCTTACAATAATTTAATCGTAGTGCAATAACAAACCANAAATTACCAATCTCCCTGTCTTCTAAACTAGTTTCAGTGTGCATTGTTTTTCAGTAGAAAGAAGGAAATCATACCCTTTTGCAACTCACATTCTTTGACAAGACACATACTTACAGACTCAGGCTGAATCAAGGAAAAATATTTCTGAACACCCTGTGTAACATGTGCTTTGGTTTGCAGAAGGCAAGGTCATGGCCTTGGTGTCTCCACCATTCTTGTCTTCAAGCCATGTGAAGCAATAGGGGCAACAGGTCAAAAGAGCATGCACAGGTCCTGAAATGTCTCAAAGGGAATGTCATACATTAATGCCATATGGCACCACTGCCGTGTTCACTGGGGAATGTCAGTCAGGAGGAAGCTGAAGGCATTTTTGAAAATAACTGTTATATTTTTACTGCCATTCAGGTGATACTGGACTTTTTAAACAAAGTCAGCAAAGCCTGTCCACATATTTCAGGTGTATATCTACATGAATCTTATGGTCTTATATATTGGTTATGAAGCACAATATGTTTAACTAAGAAAGCTGACAGAGAGGACAGGAACAGGCAGACTAACATGAAAGAAACTGTGCTTCAGACATCATGTCACAGCACTTGTGAGCCCAAACCAGGAGCCCTTCATCCAGTTTTATGTCCCCAGGAAACAGAAAGACACTGCTGCACTGAAATGAGTGCAGCAGAGGGCTCCTAAGGCAGCCAGGACTGGGAGCACACAACAAAAAAGGTGGGTCTGAAAAGTGTGATTGACCTGCATAAGGCAGCTGCTGAGTGATCTAAGTATTAACTTCAACTACCTAATACATGGTGAGTTACAGAGAAAATTGGCCACACACTTTCTGGAGGTGCAGAACAGAAGGATAAGGAGCAACAGCCCCAAGTTACAGTACAAGAAATAAGGTCCAAATAGGTACAAGGAACTAACTCTTCACCAGCAGGGTAAACAAAGACTGGAGCTGAACATAAAGGCTGTAGGAACTCCACTATGGAACACACTGAAAAACTGAATTGACTTCTTTTCAGACTAAATCATTCCATTACTCTGAATCACCATTGACATTCCTGAAAAAAATGGCCCAAGTAAGAAAAGGTCTTCCTGAAACTGTGCAATTAAAAAATAATGTGTTTACAGTATAAAGGAATTTCCACAAGAAGATGGTATTCCTGAAAAATTACAGCTTCTTTGATCTCCTAGGTTAAATAAAATGATCTCCTTGTTTCCTCTTCTTAATCACATACTTTTGCCATTCTTGTGCAAGATGCAAAACCAGTGTTTCAGATAGTTTTCAAATAATACCATTTGGATGTGTTTGCTCCTAAGATTACAAAAGTAGGTACTTCCATAAGAAAGAGCCTTAAAGTAAGGGCTGAGAAGTTTTCCAGATTAATAAAAGATCTCCTGACAGCTTGCTTCTTTGCAAGCATGAATGTTCTCTCACAAGTGCTAGTAGTATTCATTTTAGCAGCACTCAGTGGGACTACTCTTCCCATGCATCAGGTTGGGCTTTCCAAGACAGAAGTGTGTGAACAAGCCATACAGCGCATAAACACTGAATCTGTACAAAAATCACCAGACACACCAAACACATGCTGTAGAAACATCCTGAAGTTAAAAAGACAAAATTCCTTCTGCTCTGGAAACCATGCATTTGAATGTTCTTTGGTATAGGCTTTTATGGCATAAATATTGTNCGAGGGTTGGCTCTTCACAGCCTCTTTGCCTGGGCTCCACCAGCCAGAGCTCAGCCTGCAGCTCCCACTGCAGCTGCACCCCGAGCTACCTCAGTGAACATGTTCCTCAACAGTAATCTTTTTTGCTCTTCCCCAAAGGGTGAAACTCTGCATTCCTCATCACCAGAGAGGTTCACACAGAGAAATTAGTAAGGAACTTCCCAAATAACTTAATAAATTACATTATTAGACTGCAGGAGAAAAATCACCATATTCCTGGCTGGCTGTAATTGAACCAGAATTTAGCAGACTGTATAATTTCCTGCTCAATTGGAAAAAATCTTAGTTTTCTGATTTATGTCTGAAAGGGTAAGAAAGCTACAAATTTAATGAGAAATTATAGGTCCACTGCAATCGGTAAGTCCTCTTTTCTATGTCAAATTTTTTAATCTCAGTTAAGTCAAGAAAATAGTTTCTTTCTTCATGGATTCCCTCAGCTGATTACACTAAAAAAGACCTACTATATCAGGAGCTAACCTAAGGGACGATTTCTCTATTAATCTCTTTTGGAAGTGTTCTTCTGGTCCTGTTAAACTTGTGTAGAAAGGGATGTTTTCTTAAGCTCCTCTGTAAGCAACAGTGCTGATCAATAGACTGCAGAAGATGTGAAACAGCTGCCAAAGGCAGCACCTGTGAGTTGTGTGGTGTTATGTCTCTCACTCTGTTAGTGGATAAACTGTTTCAATATAGGTTTTCCTATTTTAAGATAAATATTGCACAAAAATCTAGTCTAGAAGGAGCATAAAGTGGTCAACAATAAAAATACCAGCCTGTGTGTTTACACAGCCCTTATACCTAAAAAATTTCGGCTATTCCCTTCTTTTATACTGAGAGCTGCATAGCTAATAAATCCTTATCGTGCATCTCTAATACAGGGAAAATTACTACTTTGGAAGTTGTATGGCATCTTTCAGAGGATGTCACATTGCTATGGATTCAGTAGAACATTAAAAGGGTTGTTCCATATTTTTTCAGCATGGATGTAAATCTGTTCATCATAGAGGTTTATAAAGCATTTCAGGAGATTCTTTGAGTTTGCTATCAATACTTATCAGCCCTGAGAACTGCCCCATCTTTACTACATTACAAAGTGAATGAGGCAAAAAAGGGGGCAACTTAACATAGATTTTAAGTTCCTGTTGCCATGGTAACACTGCTGCATGTTAGGAAGCTTTTCTGAATATTTTTGCTTTTTTTCTATCCCTGCCTTTGCTCAATAGATCTTTAGTGCTTACATGTTTAATTCACCTGACAAAAGCTTTTTTCTTTTTAATAAAGCCCTGCTGCTATTATTATTATTGTTGCTATTTTACTGTTGGTGGTGGTGGTTTTGTTACTGTTGATATTAATATTATTATCAGCTTCAAAATCTTTCCTTGTACAGAAGGAGACATCTTCTATGTCAGCAAATGCTTCATGGTAACTTCCTTCCCCATCTTGGACAGGAGCAATAGGGTCCCAACAGATATTAATTTTTACCCTTTTCTTGCAACTATACTGCATTTTCACGGTTTTTCCTCTTGCACCCATGATGGCTCATATATAATAAAGATTTGGACAAAAAGAAAGACCAGGAGAATCTACACAATCACAAGCCAGTTCACAGGGAGGTTTCAGGGCTAAGAGTCAGGTGTTGTAAATCCTGAGGGCAGTTTCCCCAAGTAATCCTGACACATCCGCTTTCACTTTCTGTCTCAATTTCCTTCTGAGTCAGCCAGAGATGAGAGCTGGTCTAAGCAAGTACAGTGACCAGTACCACTTCACTTTTAGCAATTACAACCATCCCATGCAATAATGTCCATATCTTTAACCTGGACCCAGCCAAAACTTAGGACTTCTGGAGTGTAACAATTCAAAATCCATTCAGAAATCTTTAGTACTCAGAACCAAAACCTAAGAACCCCAAATTTTAACTTTTTAAAGCATGTACATTTGAAATACCTCAGGTTTTAGGAATTATTTTTTCCATTAAGTGAGCAGAGTTACACCAACAGTGTAACATTTGTCTCTGCAATCTCTCTGGGTGTCATTTTCTCCATCTCTAAACAGAGATCATGCTTCTTCTGCATCCCTGATGTGTGTTGAGATGTCTGGGCAGGCAGTGTCAGAGGAAAGACAGCAAGACAAGGCTAATGAGGAGAAGGGCCTTTTTTATTTAACAAATTGAAGTGGTTTGAAAATAGCAGATATGCTACTGAACAATTAAGCTTTTATTCAAATCCCTTACAGAATTATTATCATTTGTTATGAATGCATATAATTTTTGTTCTTTCCCTTTCTGGCACAATTCTCCTTATTGAAATATTCCTGAAACATAAAGTAGCGTACATGTACCATCATTGCTGTGGTATTTTGAATGTATTTTCATTCTTCTATTCATGGTTTGTTTACAAGCAACCATGGAAACAAAAGTCTCCAATGCCTAATAAAAGTCCTAACCATAAACATCCCCAAAAAAACATTTTCATAGAGAAGCAAACACCAGGATTTCAAAAGCATTGAAGCATTGGAGAGCAAATGCAAGCATACCTGGAGCTCCAGTATTGTAGTAGCCTGTAAGTTTAGCAGAGTAATGCTTCCTGCCATGATCAAAGTAGAAGAGGATAGCTGTGTTTCTGGTGATAAAGTAATTTCAGCCCTGCAAAGATTTGCTGATCATATTGCTTGTCATTGCTCCAAGAGTTCTAGACAGATATCACTGTTTTATTTTAAATGTAAATGAATAAATAAAAATACTGATTGACATAAATACATTAATATTATTTTTTAGTGTTCTTTCCTAATATAACAGGTGTCTTATTTTCTTCTTAAACTGCAGCAGAGACCTCAGAAACTCTCAATAATGATTTGGCAATCTCGGGATTATCTAAGTTACTGAGAGACATCAGAAAATACAGTAGTGCTCAGCCTGCACTGCATATAATTGTCTTTCTTGCTACTGCAGGCTCAGTCACTATATTTAAATTCAGTATTAGTTAGAAACAATTGCAGGTCCCTTCTGTGTATTCTACAAGAGACACAGCTCCAGCAATCTCAAAAAGATCAGCGCTGCCATCCTCTGTATCATCTCTTTCTTCAAAGAGACAGTTGCTGGGAAGGTCCCATACAGTAACAGAGCAACCTGGTCCTGAGCACAGTGAAGAACAAAAGAGAGTTCACATTCTGTTTGATTAATTAACTCCCAAATGACACACATACAGAACAATAACTTATAAGGAAGAAAATAGGGGGACATTGTAATTGATGTTTAGAGTTCTCTTTATCTCATATTTAATTTACACTTTTCATCACTGTAGTCTCTGGCCAGGGAAAACCAGTAGTCTTATCACTTTCTGCTCATTAATGTAATTACAAAAATATCAAAGATCCCTGGTAACAGCACTGTTGCTTTTTTTGTTTGTTTTTGGAGAGGATGTTGCTTTTTCACACTGCAAGGTGTTCTTGCAGATGAAAGCAACATTTCTCAGTGCATGATATTGAAACTCCATTTCTGCAATAGAACAGCTGGGGGGTTGCAAGTGGTACTGCAATTATATGACAAAACACACTGATCGTATAAACTTATGTACACTTAACCCACCGTTAAATTAATTCAAATGCAGTTTATTTGTCTATGAAACAGTTAATTTTATAAGTAACACATCATCTCTCTATGCCATTCTAATGTAATCTGATAACCTGTCCTCCTACACAATGCAAAAAGTCCAAGTAAGCATTGTATTGGGTGTTCCTGCTGATCTAAATGAAAATAAAGCATGTCTGTGCACAAGATCATGAGACAGTGCTGATGATCTATCTATGCACAAAGCTAATGTAAAGGATTGGCAATATAAGGTGATGCTTCACAGTTCTGTTCTAGAGGAAGTTTGTTCAATATTTTCATCAGTGATGTGTATACAGGGGTTGTGGATACGCAATGTGGCTGATGACACCAAACTGGAAGGTGTTGACTCTCCCATGAGACCTTGAAGGTAATCTAGATAGATTGGAGCACTGGGCAATCACCAGTGGCACGAAATTTAGCAAGACCAAATGTGGGATTCTGCACTTTGGGTGGGCTAACTCTGGACACAAGTACAAACTGGGAGAAGAGTGGCTGGAGATCAGGATCAGCCCTGCAGAACAGGATCTGGGGTACTGGTTGGCAACAGGATCACTGTGAGCCATCAGTGTGCCCAGGCAGCCAACAGGGCAAACTGCATCCTGCGGTGCATCAAACAGCACAGCCAGAGAGTCAGAGAGAAGATTATCCTGCTGCATTCAGCACTGGTGTGGCCTGAGCTGAGTGTTGTGTCTGTGCTGGGCCACTCTGTTTGAGAAGGACGTGCTCCTCCTTAGTTTTGTCCAGAGGAGAGCACCAAAGCTGATGAAAGAGCTGGATAGTGTGTCCTGTAAGGAGTGGCTGAGGACCCTGGACTGGTCTCATTTGCAGAAACAGAGGCTGAGGCTGACCTCATTGCTCTCTATTGATTCCTGAGGAAAGGGAGTGGAGAGGGAGGCGCTGAGCTCTTTCCCCTAGGATCCAGTGATAGGGCATGTAGAAATGGATCAAAGCTGCATTAGGGGTGGTTTGTAATGGACATTACTGAAAGGGTCATCGANTATTTTAAATGTAAATGAATAAATAAAAATACTGATTGACATAAATACATTAATATTATTTTTTAGTGTTCTTTCCTAATATAACAGGTGTCTTATTTTCTTCTTAAACTGCAGCAGAGACCTCAGAAACTCTCAATAATGATTTGGCAATCTCGGGATTATCTAAGTTACTGAGAGACATCAGAAAATACAGTAGTGCTCAGCCTGCACTGCATATAATTGTCTTTCTTGCTACTGCAGGCTCAGTCACTATATTTAAATTCAGTATTAGTTAGAAACAATTGCAGGTCCCTTCTGTGTATTCTACAAGAGACACAGCTCCAGCAATCTCAAAAAGATCAGCGCTGCCATCCTCTGTATCATCTCTTTCTTCAAAGAGACAGTTGCTGGGAAGGTCCCATACAGTAACAGAGCAACCTGGTCCTGAGCACAGTGAAGAACAAAAGAGAGTTCACATTCTGTTTGATTAATTAACTCCCAAATGACACACATACAGAACAATAACTTATAAGGAAGAAAATAGGGGGACATTGTAATTGATGTTTAGAGTTCTCTTTATCTCATATTTAATTTACACTTTTCATCACTGTAGTCTCTGGCCAGGGAAAACCAGTAGTCTTATCACTTTCTGCTCATTAATGTAATTACAAAAATATCAAAGATCCCTGGTAACAGCACTGTTGCTTTTTTTGTTTGTTTTTGGAGAGGATGTTGCTTTTTCACACTGCAAGGTGTTCTTGCAGATGAAAGCAACATTTCTCAGTGCATGATATTGAAACTCCATTTCTGCAATAGAACAGCTGGGGGGTTGCAAGTGGTACTGCAATTATATGACAAAACACACTGATCGTATAAACTTATGTACACTTAACCCACCGTTAAATTAATTCAAATGCAGTTTATTTGTCTATGAAACAGTTAATTTTATAAGTAACACATCATCTCTCTATGCCATTCTAATGTAATCTGATAACCTGTCCTCCTACACAATGCAAAAAGTCCAAGTAAGCATTGTATTGGGTGTTCCTGCTGATCTAAATGAAAATAAAGCATGTCTGTGCACAAGATCATGAGACAGTGCTGATGATCTATCTATGCACAAAGCTAATGTAAAGGATTGGCAATATAAGGTGATGCTTCACAGTTCTGTTCTAGAGGAAGTTTGTTCAATATTTTCATCAGTGATGTGTATACAGGGGTTGTGGATACGCAATGTGGCTGATGACACCAAACTGGAAGGTGTTGACTCTCCCATGAGACCTTGAAGGTAATCTAGATAGATTGGAGCACTGGGCAATCACCAGTGGCACGAAATTTAGCAAGACCAAATGTGGGATTCTGCACTTTGGGTGGGCTAACTCTGGACACAAGTACAAACTGGGAGAAGAGTGGCTGGAGATCAGGATCAGCCCTGCAGAACAGGATCTGGGATACTGGTTGGCAACAGGATCACTGTGAGCCATCAGTGTGCCCAGGCAGCCAACAGGGCAAACTGCATCCTGCGGTGCATCAAACAGCACAGCCAGAGAGTCAGAGAGAAGATTATCCTGCTGCATTCAGCACTGGTGTGGCCTGAGCTGAGTGTTGTGTCTGTGCTGGGCCACTCTGTTTGAGAAGGACGTGCTCCTCCTTAGTTTTGTCCAGAGGAGAGCACCAAAGCTGATGAAAGAGCTGGATAGTGTGTCCTGTAAGGAGTGGCTGAGGACCCTGGACTGGTCTCATTTGCAGAAACAGAGGCTGAGGCTGACCTCATTGCTCTCTATTGATTCCTGAGGAAAGGGAGTGGAGAGGGAGGCGCTGAGCTCTTTCCCCTAGGATCCAGTGATAGGGCATGTAGAAATGGATCAAAGCTGCATTAGGGGTGGTTTGTAATGGACATTACTGAAAGGGTGATCGAACACTGGAACAGACTATCTAGAGAGGTGGTCGAAGAACACATGTCTATTGGTGTTCAAGAGACATTTGGACAATGGCCTTAAAATACCGTGCTTTAACTTTTGGTTGGCTCTGAAGTTTGGTTGGCTGGACTGATTACAGCACTGGATGATTACTGCAGGCCCCTTCTAACTTGAATATTCCATATGTGGTGACTTGACCCTGGATGGATGTCCCAAGTGCACCAAAGTCATGCTTTACTTCCGTCCCCAACTGGACAGGGGAGGTGAAAATATAACAAAAAGTGCATGAGTTTAGATAAAGAGAGTGAGAGATCATTCACTGATTACTGTCCAACACAAAAGAGACTCAACTTAGGGAAATTAGTTGAATTTACTACCAATCAAAACCAAAGCAGGATAATGAGAAGTAAAGCAAATCTTAAAAACACCTCTCTCCCAATCATCCCTACTTCCCAGGCTTAACTTTATTCACGATTCCCTGCCTTCACTCTCCAGAATGACAGGGAGATAGGGATGGGGGATTATGGTCAGTTCATCTCACGTTGTTTCCACTGCTACTACTTCCTGAAGGGGAGGACTCCTTCCCCTGCTCCACCATGGGGTTGCTCCCTACAGTTTTCCACAAACTTCCCAATATGAGTCTTTCCCACATGTTACAGTTCTTCATTAACTGCTCCAGTGTGGGTCCCTTTCTATGGATGCAGTCCTTCAGGAACAGGCTGTTCCAGCATGGGTACCCCACAGGTCACAAGCCCTACCAGTAAATCTGCTCCGGTGTGGGCTTCCCAGAGGTCAAAGCCTTCTTTCAGGCATCCACTCATATCTTCCATGGGCTGCAGGTGGATCTCGGCTTCACAATGGACCTCCATGGGACGCAGGGTCACATTCTGCCTCACCATGGTCTGCACCACAGGCTGCAGGGGAATCTCAGCACTGGCACCTGAAACACTTTCTCCCCACCTTCTTCACTGGCCCTGGTGTCTGCAGGGCTGTTCTTCCCACATATTCTCACTATTCTCTCCTGTAGGTGCCATTACTTTTACACAGTAGCATATTTTTCTCCTTCTCTAATACATTATCTTAGAGTAGCTACCACAGTTGCTGATGAATTTGGTCTTGGCCAGCAATGAGTTCAAGTTGGAGCCAGCTGGCATTGACTCTGTGGGACATGGGGGAAGCTTATGGCAGCTTCCCACAGAAATTATCTGTAGCCCACTCCCCCGCTGCCAGAAGCCTGTCATGAAACACTATCGTCAATACACTATTCCATTCTTCTCTTCTCTCTTCTCTTCTCTCTTCTCTTCTCCTACTATAACCCCTCTTAAGGGTGTGACACAAGTGCAGAATGTTTTTGTGTTATATAGCATTGACAACAAATCTGTTCTAGTAACAAACACAGTTCGGTAAACCTGAATGCAGATCAGATTTTTCAGTACTCAGTGTTCTTGCCAAACTTTCCGACTTGACAGGCATTTAGGTCCTTTATAGCACAGTTGTCACACTAAGAAAATTTTATTAAACACTTGCATCTATGATCCTAAGACATTCTCAAACACTAAGGAAACTATGGGATCTGCACCTGAAGTTTCAGTGCTCCCATTTTATTAGCAAGGAGACTTTCTTCTTCTTTTGTGTTCCTAGAAAAGGGTATGTAGATACCTTGCTGGCTTTTCAAGACCAAGCAGAAACAGTCCAAGTTAGACAAAAGTGTTGTAATGCATTATTGTAACATCTTTGAAAAGCGAGTGTGCCCCAGCCAAACCATCTTTATCAAGTAATACTGTTTTGTATGGATTTAGGATAGATTTATGTGTTGTACGGATTTGGGATTCTGATATAAAAAATGCTTGTATCATGTTTACTGTCTTGTCTGCAAAAAGCCCTACAGTAGAAGCATGGGAATGGGCTATAGGCAGTCCTGACCGTAATGAGTTTACAGCTGTGTCAAACCAGGTGTTTCTACTAAGGACCAGAGATCAGCTGGTCCTTGGGGAGGTAGTGGATAAGGGAGAAGGGAAGACCCACAGCTGGGCTGACCCTCTGGCAGGCAACTCACACAAGAGAGAGGACTACGATTGAGAAAGCATGCAAGCAGCTTGAGAAATGCCACCCTGTTACAATCTTGGAAAAAGACCAGCTTCCTGGCTTGCAGAATTCTTTCACCAGAGGTGAGCTGGTCAGGGGAGAGCTGGGGACTGTGTGCATAAACATCAAATATCTGGCAACAGCTGGTGACATCCACAGGAGTGTTGAGACTTTAGCAGATGAGAAAAGGGCCTTAGAGCACAAAGTGGAAAAGAAAGTTCATGAAGTGACTGCTCGGCACGTGAGCCTTAGAGTTGGCAGAGAATAATGCATGAACTGGAGGAGAAAAGTTAGGTGGCAAAGGAGAAAAGCAGAACAAGTTCAGAGAAACAAAAGGAATTTGTAGCAAAGTTATAATACAACTGGAGAGGAAAGAAAGTGGGACTGAAATAGCTTTAGGAGATAGCAGCCTCCTTTGTAATGCCAGACTAAGAGTCCGCCAGTAAGTCTGGGCTTCTGTGAAATCATATTGATTCATTGTTCAGAAGTCCTGAGCTCCTGCACAAAAGCATCTATGAAATGTTATTAATAAGTCAAACCTTTTGGTTTCTTTTATGTTATCAATATCACAGCACAGAAAAATCTGTAAAGCTGCAGCTGAGACCATTCTGCTACATCACAGAATCAACTCCTAGTGCAAAAACTTGTATTTCTTTTAAAGAACATGCTTACTGGCTTCTTTATACATTCTAAAGATTTCTTATTACAGTTAGTCCCAATGCAAAGGTACAGTGCATAGCACAGAAAGGTTATACTCTATCTGAAGTTTAAGTGATAAAATGTTAAGTCAGAAGGAGAACCAGAAGGACTAGACAGACTAGAAGGACTGCTTTTCTCACTCCAGAGTTTAAACTGTTCAGCGCGATCAGTGAAGAATCATCCTCCTCCTATACAGAATTTTTATATGTTGCTTTGAGATCTGAAGCTCCTTGAAACTAGCATTGTAGTGATGAACTTTCACTAAAAAAAAATGCAGACTTGGCTATTGTAAGACATTTTCTTTGATAAAGAACAGTATTATGCCTTCTAGCTTTATAGATTATCTACTCAGGCTAGAGCACTCATTGAGTTGTACAAGAAGTTGCCTATAAATGTCTTTTTTTTACAGAATGGCATGTAATCAATTAACTTCTGTTTACAAGACCCTTCCCATCTGCCTGTGTTATATTTTTTCCATATCCCTATGGTAAACCAAAAATTTCACAACTATCCATTCATCAACAACTGTTCTAAGAGAAGAGTGTAACTGCAAAAGTCACAGCTTCAGTGCTTCCTGCTTCCTTTGCTTAAAATTATTGTGCTTCCTGTTTCCTTTGCTTAAAACAATTATGCTTCTTTTTCTCCTGTACTTGAACTTCATCTTGCATCATTTTTTATTCTGATGGATATTTTTCGCTTGCCTAAAGGCTGGAAAATATCTTTCTTAATTATTATGTGTGACCTTGATGCAGAATTCTTTTACCAAATTACTAGATTTACTAAATTAATAATTACTAACTTGATTGCTAACCACTCTTGTTCCATAAGAATGTGGAGAAAAGACCTTAAATGAACTTATTTTTTATAGCCATCAATTTTATAGTAGCAATTTTAAAAAAATGCACTCACAGAAAAAAAATCTATTTATGAATGTCAAAAATCTTCCTCAACAGTTGCCCAACAGTTGCCCTACTTTGCACACAGAAGTACTCAAAATGTTTCCACGGATCATACAAAAGTCCTGTTTACCACTTGTCAAGGCCTTTACTACACTAAGTTTTACAACAATATTTAAGGGTTGCCTCAAATCTTCATCTATGGTATTAGTTAGCAATGTACCCTGACATCTCACTGATATTTACAGAACATTTTAGTGCCACATTTTCAAAAGTGCTTGAAGATATGCAGATAGGCACGGTGTGGGATTTTCACTGGATGAAAACCTATATGTCTTTGAAATCAAGGTGCATGATACACCCACACTCTGCTGGCCTGGAAACCTCTCTAGATACCTCCTTGCCATTACTAATGTTAAAATGCATTTAAATTCTGACAACTGAAGATGAGCCATTATTCTCAATTTTTGATTTTCCAGTTCTGATAACATTATAAAAGTTAATCAGAATTATATCTTCCTTGCCTTATCTGAATATCTCTGTCGGTAGGCAAAAATCAAATATGATGCTTCAGTATATGGTACGTACCCTTTTCCTAATTGCAGGGCTGAGGAGCTCAGCCATGTGAGAGTGCTTCTATGCTTTCACCACCAGACAGAGTAGGACGCAGTTCGTGCCTTGAAGATAATCAAATTAGGCAAACCAGATGATAATGCTTTTATACCAAGTCTGAAGTAGGATTGCAGTTTCACAGAGAAGGAAAGGAGAGGCCACAGTATTTTTGTAAGGTGATAGCAGAGATCTGGGACAAATATATCAGTTTCTTCAGAATCTCAGACCAAAGCTTTGGCCATAAACAAAAGATAGAGAATGTCCAAGGAACAGTCTGCTTCTACTATTACACAGATTTTTAAAATTTATTTATTTTTAAATCTGTTTTGAGATAGCTTCTGTCTTTGATTTACTCAGGTAGTAAGATGAAAGGAGAAAATTAGAAACTTGGAGGCTTGAGCAAAATATCCACCTAGATGTCAGGACTGAATACTCCCTTGTGTAGTCTTCAGTGTTAAACTCAGTTATTTTTATCACCTCTAATTCCTAAAGAAGAAATCTGAAGAATGCCTTGATGAGATTGTTAGGTGTACTTAAGGAGAATCGAGCCAGATTTGGCTAAAGTAACTTTTTTATTTATAGGGCTCTTCAGCACCATAGAAAAACTGCTGGGAAATAGTTCCTGTTTGTTCCTTCAGAGTATTTAGTTAACAAAGCAAAAGGACAGTGGAAAATATTTGAGAAGAGCAGAACGAAAAATAAGCAATCTATCTATATTTATCTGTCATAAAATACAGACAGCTGCATAATCACTGAAGCATGCCCACAGACACTTAAGATCCATCATCAGTTCAGTGCTTCAAACTTCGGGGCAGGTGGAGACTACAGTTTAAAATTCAGCCACTTGCTAAGAGCTTATGAAAACAGACCTATCATTTCAGTCTTACAGCTGTCTTCTTCACCGTTACACATCTGAAGGCATAAAAATACACTCAGCTTGGAGCAGAAAAGGGCTATGTGCACTGAAAATCCAATAAGGTTCCCTCTAGCTGTAGTGTAAAACAGTGTTTCCTTTAAAGTGAATCTGTTATTTAATGCCCAGACTTGGCTTGATAAAGAATTTGCAAAACATAACATTAAGAGCAATCTGTTAACAGCTCTTCAATCATTTAGAAATGTACTTGATATTTCAGAAAAACAAGAGCAGTATGCTAGTCTGTGACAATCGGTGAGTAAAAATGGCTATAATTAATGAATCTAATTTCACAGTTTGGGGGGTGGGTAAATGCATGTGTTACATCACATATGTGAGAATAATATATATCATACCTGAGGAAGAGGAACCCTGGAGCTAGAGTTTTATTCCCTCTCACCTACCTCAAAAGCAAGCCAGCAGAGGACTCAGCATTTCCAGATGTAACACCTAATTTTTACTCAGCTTTTTTTTTTCCAGTTTAAGAAAACTCCATGTTACTTTTATAACTCACATTAATGGATCCTAAGATGAATCTGGATCTAGAGTTATTAAAAAAAAAATGTTTTAAGTGTGTCTTTTGGGGGGTTTTTTGGAACAAAATGTCCCATCAGTTTTTATGCAAATTAATAAGAATTACTGAAACTGTTCAGTCCTTACCAAGGATAGTCATCATTTATCTTCCACTGTTCTAAGAATGGCTTAAATTTGACTTAAAAAAGGCACTTTTTTCTTTAATTACAAATATATGTTATTCTTAGTTGCATTCCCATTCAAAACTGAATAAAATGGGAGGATAAAATGAAACACTCAACCATAATAGCATTAGAGCACTGAGCTTACCAGTGTGCTTCGGTCTTCCAAAGAAAACACAAAAATTGCCTTAAAATCAACTGATGATGGGCAGAAGGATCTTTTACAAACAGAAGCCATGGTCCCATCCTAAGAGGCATGCAGGTAGATCACACTGGCTGTGGACATTGACCTGACTTCAAAGGAGCCACATGTGACAGTAACTGCTACAGCATCTGCAATTCTGTGAAATTCAGTACCAAATTTTTATTTGAAAGGACACACCTACGGGTTTCATCTTGAAAGGACAGGTCTATCTGACAACATCTATAGAGAAAAATCAGTTTATTTCTTTTTCCAACTCTGCAACAGTAGTGAATTATTAAATGCTCCAGGAAACTGAAAATGTTAATTTAAACTACAGTTAGGAAGATAAATAAAGAAAGTTATGTTTTGCAAATGAAAATAAATTTTTTAGGTTAAGAGTCCTTATTTCCGAACTTCTAAGGAAATGTTATCAACAAAGCAAAGCAAATAACGAAACCTTAGTTGTTTTCTAAATTCTGGCAACTGTGCCTTCAAAGGGAGCTAAATTACGTTGCCACTAAATTTTAAGGACTCTTCCTTAAGGAAGGAAAAGATCTGTAGTTCCTTTAGCTGGAGTTCTGCCAATTCTTAATGTGATTACAGTACTAAATGTAGGGAAAAAATAATTTTAGAGAAATAAAATGCATTAAAATTTATAGGAAACACTAAAAGGATAAGTAAAAAAAGGTTGTTTATTATTTGCGCACATATCTGAAATGAATAGTTATCAACCTAAGTCTTTCTTTGGAACTAAATAAAGGTTTAATAAATGTGCATATTTGTATTTTTGAAGATGCATTCATGTAGCAAACCTGCATAAGCTGATAAAATAAGTCTTGGGGTTTTGTGAACTCTGAAAAATGAAACAATAAGTGTTTCTTCCAATTAAATGTTGAAGCCTGCTTCAGCACTGATTATTTCTGTCACACACTGGGAAATCATAAAAAATGAAGAAGTATTGGTTTTAAAAGTTCTAGAAAAGGAAAATTAAAAGAGGCATAAATTTTAAAGAGACGTTTACTTGTGAAACAACCTTCAGAAGCACCTTAAAGAATCTCAGTTTTCTTTTTAAGTTTTCACTTCATATTTTTCTGTGCAAAGAATATAGGAAACTTCAAAGGAAATATATCTTTGTAAATTTAGAGTTAAGTTCTTGCATATGACATTCACATTTATGTTGGTATTTTTTATGCATAGAGCTGGGAAAGATCTACAAACAAGTATATAGAAAAAACAAGTATCAACTCCCACAGTGCACAGTAATTGCTGTATCACTGAAACTGTAGTAAAATGGCTCAAGTGGCAAGAAGGAGACCAATCATCTGTTTCCTGTAAATATAAAAAAGTGGCTGCTGCTTAAAGAAACTTTTTTAAAAGTCTGGAGAAGAGGGAAAAAAGGTAGATGTCAGAACAAGGATATGTAAAAAAACCTATAAAAGGTCTAAAGATCATGGGAAGTTCAGGGAAACTAAGAAAATCAAGGCTGCCGGATAAAAAAAGTACAGTAAGTATTTTGATGTCCTTTAGAGCAGAAAGGACAGAATTTAATAAAAATGGATGTGTGATGGTTCAATATAAATTGAATACAGTTGTGCAAAAGTGACTCACAAAACCTATGTAATATAATAAAAAATTAATATAAAATCTAGTTGCCATTTTAAAAATATATCCAATATCAGGGGCAGAATTACTTACACAATTCATAACAGCTATATAAGCTGACATTTTTCTATTTATTTTTTTCATGCAGAGCATTATCTCCATTCTAAAGATGAGATGCTGTCATGGATTGACACTGGCCCAACACCAGGCACCCCAAGAGCTGCTCACTCATGCTCCCCTGCCACAGCTAAGCAGAGGGAAATGGAAAAAAAAATTAACGAACACTTCATGAGTGAGATAAGGACAGGGAGAAACACTTCATAGGCGAAACAGGCTCAACTTAAGCTGCAAAATGAATTTATTACTAACAGAATCAGAAGAGGATAGTGAGAAGTAAAATAAGCCCTTAGAACACCTTCCCCCCACCTCCCTCCCCGCCCAGGCTCTCCCTCTATCTCACCAACAGCACAGGGAGACAGGGCACGGGGGTTTTGTCAGACCATTACCGAAATTCTCTTCCACTGCCCCAGGAGAGGAGCTTTCCACTGTGAGGCCACGGGGTCCCTCCCACGGGCAACAGTTCTCTATGAACTTCCCCAGCATGGGTCCAATTTCACAAGCAGCAGCCAAACCACCCCTGCTGCAGCTTGAGTCCCTCCCACAGGCACACAGTTCTCCCAAAACTGCTGCACCTTGGGTGTCTTCCCATGGCATGCAGTCCTCCAAGGACAGGCTGCTACATGCTGGAAACAAGGGCCCTCTCTCTCCACCAGGTCTTCCACTGGATCACAGCCTACTCCATCCATGGGCACCACCTGCTCCGGCATGGGCACCTCCCCCATGGGCTGCAGGTGGATCTCTGCATCCCCTGTGGATCCCCATGGGCTGCAGGGCACAGCTCCTTCACCGTGGTCATCACCACGGCCTGCAGAGGCATCTCGTCTCTCGTGCCTGCAGCTCCTCCCCGCCCTCCTTCTCCACTGACCTTGGTGTCTCCATGTTTTTTCCCTCACATGTTCTCATCTCCTCCTCTTCTCTGGCTAGAATCCAAAATCTTGTGACTTTGTTTTGATTTTCTTCTTAAATATGTCATCACAGAGACATTACCAGCACCAGCTACAATGGTAGCTCTCTCTTTGGCCCAGCTTTGGCCAGCAGCATGCCCATCTTCAGAGCCATTAGGGATTGGCTCTGCCAGACGTGGTGGGAAGCTTCCAGCAGCTTCCTCACATCTTTGAGACCCCCCTGCTACCTAAAATCAGACCGTGTCAAACCAATACAGATGCCAAGGTACAGAGAGATTAAATATTAAAATTAGCATGGGTGTGGGGGGCTGGCAGGCTTGGTGGAGACCGCTGAGCCCATAAGGCAAGGGACAAACTGTTCCTAGGGGTGGAAATCTTCCTCCAGATTTGAGTGATAGGGAAAGGCTTCTCCTAGGATGCACTTTTAAGTTAATGTACCCCAGTTCTGTTTTCCTGATTGATGTGTTGTCCTCCCTGCCCCTTTATCCCTTATATGTCTGTACCCTAGAATGCTCTCCCTTCCCTGCTTCCCCATTGGCCCTTGTGCCTTAGTCCCTCCCTCACAGTATTCCTATTGGTTCCCTTGCCCTAGTCCCTCCTATGTACCGCCCCTGTACCCACGAACTATTGGTCCTGATGCTCTGCCTGCCCCCCAGACCCCATATATAAGCCCTGAACCTTACGCTCCAGTCTGTTCTTTGCTCCTGGCACCTTCCGTGGTGAGGCTGCAATAAACCTATCATGGAACACCATGGAAGAACCCTTCCTGGCTCTTTTACCACCAGCTAGTGTGCTAATGTGTGTCTGCCCGGCCGCCCCGGTGGTGGAAGGGGATTTGCATGCTTGATGGGTGCACCTGCCCTGCCAGCGTGGCTTCTTCCAGGAGATGCTTTTGGGGAAGGTTGCGGCACCTTTACCACCAATGCGTGCCACGACACATGGGTAGCATAAAGAACCCCCTGAAATTAGTCAAGTCAAGGGACAGCTTTAAACAAGTATTTAATTCAGCAACAGAGAGCTTGTACAATTTGATTTCAAGCACATACATAAAAATGTAACTGAAAATTCCTATTTATTGGGGGGGTAGGGCGGGAAGCATCTTGGAAAATAAGCAGTTGATGAAAAGACACATGTTGGAATCCCAGGTATGCCATGCTCTGCCCCCTGACTTACAATTAAATGTCTACTGTGGATTTGATTTACTTTGTACAAAAAAACAAAGCAAAACAAAACAAAAAAAAAACTCTGTACGGCTGATACCTGAAAAAGTAACATCAGTCTCCCAAGTCAGCATCCTCCTGCTAGGTGTCACCTTCTAGAAGAGAATTAGATCTATGCCAGAAAGATTTGCTCCTGCCAAATGCCAAATGTTAATCCTGCAGAGATCAAGTCAAGTAAAAAGTTTGACCAGATGTCAGACTCTAGCCATTTCATTCGTTCTAGAAGAAAACAAGAAATAGACTCATTAAGATTGCAGGAATTATTTCCAGTATGACAAGGAGATGTTTTTCAAAAAACTTAACTGGTGTAAGAAATGGTCTGCTCCTATTTCAGAGACACAGCACAGAAAAGCTGGTAAGCTTAAATATATATCTATATCTAAATATCTATGCATCTAGATAGATAGATAGATCCTTCGTTTGTACTTTCAGGCCAATGGCTAACATCTGGACAAGTGCCTTCTTTATATTAACAGTGAAATTCATGTCTGAAGAGTGGTTATTAAACTATGAGGGAGAAAAATACATGAATGATGTAGTTTTCTAGGAGTGAAAAGTTTCCAGTTTGCCACGAAAGCTAATTCACAAGCTCAGGCTTTACAGTATGTGGGAGATCAGGCAGCTACAGAGGCTGAGAGAGCAACAGAGCTGGGTAGCAGCGCTGACCTCCTGGCCCTGGTGCAGCAGAAGCCATGGGAGAGAAACTCAAGGCAAGAACAAGAGAAGACAAAACGAAGAGAGCCCCACGCCTGACCGCCCTGGTGCAAGAAGATGTTAGCAAGGACACGGCTCTGGCACAAGTGGATGTTAGCAAGGACTTGATAGTAAAAAGATTATGTTGCTAAGGGAACAGGGGCAAGGGGGGGGTGAGTGAAAAATTTTGTGCAGAAGTTAGCAAATGAAAAATACTAGTGATTAGTGTAATAAACTGACTTTGCTTGCACACAGGAGGGTCCGTCTCTCAATCGCTGCCAACAGTGTTATTTTGAGGGAATTTATTATTACTAACTTACTCCAACATGTTCATATTCCACCAGGGCATAGTTGTTACAGTACACTGTGGATAAAAGTGCTCATAGCCAATGATGATGGACTACAATTCTATTTAGCTTCAGACAAACAAGTAAGAAAAAATTTGTACGCTGTAAATCTATTGCTTCCGGACTTTAAAGGAAACAGACACACCTTTCAGCAGGGTGGTTTTTGCCTGTTACTTTCTACATGTCTATCTGTTCTCTGCAGCAAACCAAGCAAAAGCATGGAAGAACCGTGCACTTTAGCAACCTTTTTTCCTCCATTCATAGTTTTCCTTAATTTTTCCTAAGACTTACGATACTGTTTCTCTCTGTCTCTCCCCAGAGGAGGTTTTGAAGTTTTTGAGTGGTGCTGCAAAGGCAGAATGGGTAGCTTTGCTCCAACAATACTGTCTTCAATGCTAAGACAACAGGAACTATCACTCCTAACATTTCTTTGCACACTCAGATTATTGCTAGTCTTCTGGAGACATTAAATTATATCAATTGGATCTCAAAGCCATTCCCAACCTGGGCTTCTTTCAGGATTACTGTGCAGCTGTCCCTTTTTAGTCGCCTAAAAAGCGCATGAAATGCTATGCTTGAATTACACTTACCAGAAATGGGCCTGAAGAAGAGACAAAGGCTGATACAAAGAGAAGTACAAAGAGATGCACCTGAACTTTTATGAACATATTTCAATAAAAAACCTGAGTTTGGGTCCTCGGGCATGGTGAAAAATTTGCTTTTTAGATAGTGGTTATGTAAATCTAGGTACAACTTCTAGCTATGTAAAAGCCATTCTCCCATTCACAACACACACACACACAGGGATATATAGAAAATGCTCCTTCACACTTAAATTGCAGTTTTGATGACCAACATCAAAAATGCAACATTATCCTGTACGGACCAGCTCAGCAAATAAGGCCCCTATGTGCTTGCCTCCATGATCCTACTGTTTTTCTGTTCAACTTTCTTTCAAAGGGATCCCTTTTAATTCTACCAGTGGTATTATTGCAGCATATTTATCAGACAGACTCTCTTAAACTCAGAATCAAAAAGGTAGAGAAGATTCAGATTAGTAAACATGTAACACTTGAAACATCTCAGTGGCAGCCTGCCTACTGATTTTTTTTTCTGTTGTAGTGAATGGCATGAAATTTGTAAAATTTGCTAGAGCTCTAGTAAGACGGCTTTTCTTCCAGCAAAAGGGAGTATATCCAGAAGCTGCTGGCCATACACACTGGAAAGCTTTTTCTGTTGTGGGCCATGGCTTCCCTTTCCCTGTGGTTCTCACAAGCTGTCACACATCAGCCCTCCCCTGAAAGTACCTCTGATGTCTAGCAAAAGTGGAGTCATAATTGTATTTCGTCTGGGCACTAAAGTAGTTGGATAGGGTTTTTGAAGTGCCTGGGACATGTCACTCTGCATATATCACCAACATAGTAGCAGGGTAATTGAAAATGGGTAGGAGAAAAGAGCAGGAAAAAATAAAGAAATGAAAAATTCTGATGGACTTATATATTCCCTGTCTTGTCTTCTGCAGTGGCATTCACTTTAGTCTGTGACTTCTCTTTTAATCTGTCACAGTAAATCTTGTGGGCAGGTCAGGAAAAAAAACCCAGTGATATTTTCTGTTTCCTCTGAGCCAGGCTGGAGCAGTAAGACAGCGTTACAATGTTCCTCTGAAGCAAGAACACAACCTGCTATCAATAGGATGCTGAGAAAATTATGCAAACATAGATATTCATTCCAGTCACCTCTGTACTCAGTTAGAAAGCATATGAATTGTGAACAAATTGATTGCATCTTTCCAAAGCCTGCTCCCTTTGTAATGCTCATTGCTTCAACAAAGAAGGAAACACCTCAACATTGCTATCAACAGATACATGATAACACGGGATTTTTAAAAAATATTTGTCTGGTGAAAGTGCATTCTTGTCACTTTGGGCATCAACTACACAAATATCAGATATGCTCAGTACTTCTGGCAAAATACGTAGGAACATCTTTTCCACTTATATGTAAGTATGGGCTTATCTTGCAGAAAAATACCACCATAACATGGCCTGATTTCCCATGTCAGAAGTGGTCTGGTTTGAAAGAAGGGATAAAAGGCATAAAAGAAAAAGTGTTTTACTATTTTATGCTTTCTTCTGAAAATCGGTATGCTTTCCAAACTTTCCAATAATGAAAAAGCATTTCAGTAACATACTTAGGAAATGCAAAATTATCCTTGGCTAATTGTCTTTTTCTGTGTAATACCAGTTCAAATGTCTTCCATTTACACACGTTTCTTAAGAGAAATCTGTACAAAATAGTTGTCTGTAACTCCAAGTCAGAACAACTTTAACTGTGATTTTGCAGTTGCAATTCCTATAACACCAAGACTAGCCTGAGCTTGTATTTCTACTCTCGGAATTTAAATAAGTGACAAATTTTTTGCATCAATACCTGAATGCACATTAGACAGTAGCAAATCCCATCCTGAGGTCTCATAGACATACCAAATGGATTAGTTAATGTTAGTATTACAGAAAAACTCGCATGAAATACATCCAAATATTAAAAAAACCCCAAACCTCACAAACTCCAGAAAAACCCCGAATTCTTTGAACTCTTCAGGTTCAGGGACATGGGCTGTTAAGCCCATAACAGGACACCTGATTGCAGTTTCCCTCATTCATCCAACAGACCAAGAAGGAGGGTCAAGGTAGCAGCTGACAGAAAAGTAAGGAAATTATTTATGAATATTGGAAATATTTTGAAAATTATAATTGGAGAAAGCATACTACATTGTGATTTTTTTCACCCAGTTTTCTTATTCCAAGATGGTCACAACTACATATTGCCTGAAACACCCATAGGAAAAAAGATCAAAGCCACAAGAAATGAAGTTTTTTTCTTTTTAAAAGTACTAGATTCTTACTATGTCAAATAAAATGTTAGGAATTTTGACTATTTTATACCAAAATGCATTTCAAGGCAGAGAAATCGTTGTCCAACCAATANAGAAAAGTAAGGAAATTATTTATGAATATTGGAAATATTTTGAAAATTATAATTGGAGAAAGCATACTACATTGTGATTTTTTTCACCCAGTTTTCTTATTCCAAGATGGTCACAACTACATATTGCCTGAAACACCCATAGGAAAAAAGATCAAAGCCACAAGAAATGAAGTTTTTTCTTTTTAAAAGTACTAGATTCTTACTATGTCAAAGTAAAATGTTAGAATTTTGACTATTTTATACCAAAATGCATTTCAAGGCAGAGAAATCGTTGTCCAACCAATAGTTCTCAAGATTACTGGGACTTGCTTGAGTACTGGCTCAAGGGAAGTTTCTTGCGAATTGCCCTTTATGAGTTACCTCATGTAAAATGACAGCAATCAGACACCTGGCACATCCCTCAAAGTGTGATGAGGTTTGTTGTTTTGCTAGCTTTAAAAGTTTGCTTCAGAACCCTGGGGAAGCATTCAGATTGTTTGTGAGAATTTATTTGACTCAGATAAAAATCCCCAAAGTGACCATGACCTGTCTCCAGCAAATGTGCAGATACATCCTCAGAAATAATTCCTCTAGATAGGAGGTTACTTTAGTTGCATTATGTTATGCAGATCATAGTGCACTCACTGACTTGGAAGGAGAAGACTGAAGCTTTGCAACTGCAAAGGTCAGCTTTTTGTCTCCTTTTTTTTGCTTTCTCCCTCTCAAATTTTGCAAAAAGAGGATTAGGAGAAGAGGTTAAGGTTGCTGACAACTACAGATCATTTGGAAGGATGATTTCAGCTATGTCCTAGAGCCTCCATGTATTTTTTCCATGGAAGTATTTTGTCACAGCTGTCAAGCTTCCCCTACCTTCCCAAGTAAATCATCTGAATGATTTGTAGAAACGAGCTGTAACTCCTCACTCAGCAATGCAATATGTGAGGGAAGGTTCTTGAAAAATAGAAAATTAAACTGATGGATTGCTTGATTTGAAAACTGTCAGAGCCCTCCCTGAAGTAGCTCTGCTTGAAGCAGATGAACTTGCCCTGCTGTTGCTCAGCATACTGATTGCTGACATGGGAATGTGGGCTAGAGAGTACACAGTGCAAATCTTGTGACAGTCCTGAGCCCAGTCAAAATTGGAAAGAACTGTATCCACTGGTGATTTTCATGTGAACTTCCTAAATTAACATATTTGAAGAGAAGAATTTGACCTACAAAGACAAACACAGGAGGTAATGGTATAGCTAGGTAGTTATAAGTCAGCACAGAGAAGGACAAGCCATTTATTTGATATGAAAAATTGTAGCTGCTGTACCCAGAGATGATTTGCAGAGGAAGGGTCCTGGATTTAGGCAGCTATTAACAGAACAGTGTGGGGTGGGAATGAAGTATCCAGCCCTACTCTTTCAACTGCCTGGAACATGTGACCTTTCCCAGCCCCTCTTCTGCATCTGTCCTAAAAAATGTTTTTTCATAACAGGGGGAAAAAAGTCATCAAGCTGTACAGATTTTGCCATTAACAAAAAAAAAAAAAAAAACTATAAAAAAGGATACCAAAACCCCAAAAAAAAAAAACCCCAAAACAAAAAAAGAAAAATACCAAACCAAAACAAAATATCAAAAAAAAACAAACCAAACCAAACCAAACCAAAACAAAACAAAACAAAACAACAAAAAAAACCCCCCACAAAATCTGCAAACAAACAAACTAAACAAAACAAAAAAATCTGACCTCCTCTCCACAAAACTGAACAGAACTGTTTCTCTGTAGCAGATTTTCTTTTGGTGTGCCTGGAAACAAACCCATGGTACATCCCTCTCTCCACTTTCTTACTTCCCTGTCTCAGGACAATCCTTAGATGCAATCTCCTTGTCTCAAAACAAGCTACCCATTTCCTCCACAGCCACACAACCCACCTTTCTCTGTCCTTATTCTCCCCAGTTAAACTGCAGCTTATTTGTCTGACAAAGATGTTTTGAATCTATCCCCTGCCCTGATGGAGGATTGAGGACAATCCCCACCTTGAATTCCTGTACACCATCCAGAGCTATAGCTGGGGATAAAAGAAGAATTAAATATTACAGAGCATACTGGTTTGAGGAAATAAGTATTTAAACTAATGATGCTTATCACTATTTCCAGCTACCACTATATCTAGAGCTTCTTGATTCACGGCAGGACCTCCACAGGACATTTTACCAACTAGAAGCAGCAGGAAATAAAGCAGTCAAAAAACAACATGTAAATGCTGTAGTTCCCTATAGTCAGTGTTCTATTTTAATGGAATGTTCATTGTCGTTACATCATTTCATATTTATGACAAAGCTGCTTGTCACTCAAATGAATCCAACCATGCTACACCCTTCATTTTAATTCAGTTTTGGTTTAGGTGAATAGCAAAACAACTGTCTGAGGCTTTCTTTTCTCTGACAGTGGCTGGTAAAAGCAAGAAAAAAGTGAATTTAAAAATGTTTATCAAATCTCACTGCTTCACTTAGCTTGATTTTTCTCTGAATGCAATGTCACTTATTTGTATAATTAGTAATGGATGACAGTACTTCTCTCCTGGTTTTTCCCCCTCTCATAGCATCCTATGACCTCCACACTAAGTCATTTTGAAACTGAACTTTTTTCCCCCTTAAACAAGGGGGATGTCTGAGAACACATTGTCCAATGCCAAGTCAGAGCAGTGAGGTAATACCTCCTAACCAAAATCCTTTTCTCGCCTTCTTTTTGGTCCAATTTGCTGCTACTTCTTGCTTGGTAAACTAGTAAATTGAACTCCAGGTTCCACCATTCCACAATCAGCAAACTTCTCTAACATAAATAGAACCTTTGAATTATGGTATTTCAAAAATAAAATGTCCTGAGTATCTGTCCAGCTTTGAGACGAAATTCAGAGGAACATCCAAATTTGAATATCCTCTCTCAGAAGGCAAGTTACAGCCCCTCCTCCACCAGGTTCAGGAAGAAATTCCTCAGAGGACAGGGAAGGAAAAAAAATATTTATTTAACAAACACGCAGGAAAAGAATGAAAATGCTAAATAATAAAACCTCTCACTGTGGAGAGAAACCTGGGAAGATTTTAACCTGGAAGACCACCCTTCTCTGGGTGTGGTCTCTCTCCTCCTCTTAGGAGCTGGGTCAGCATGGGCCCACCTCCAGGGCCTCAGTGGAAAGTTCTCCCAGTGTGCTCTGATGTTGTTGAAACAGTCCAGAAGAGAAGAAGGAAAAAGCCAAAGTCACAGAAAAAAAAAAGGTTTAACTCTCCATCTCCCTCTGGAGAAAAAAGAGCCGAAAGCTGGCTGAAAAGCAAAAAGGGTGCTTCCTCTACTCTTCTTGCTGCAGCAGCTATCTCGGTGTCCTTGAAGCACATACTGCTTTGAAAAGTTCATCTGGCTTTTTTTTTTTTTTGTTCTCTCCACCTCCGTTTTTAAGGCACAGAAAGGCACAAGAGTTATGCCTGGGCATAGGGCAGCTGATATGGGATACAACATCATAAAGTCACCCCAAGACAGTATTATGGCAAACAACCATGGTGAACTAATCACACTGTTCTTCAGCTGGGCTACAGATGATTTATAAGATTTTGTGCTGGCTGAAGACCTAATGGATCAAATATTTCTTACATGAAGTAGAAGAGGAAAATGCTGTCTCAATAGCATTTTCCTCAGCTTTGCCTGCAATCCCCAAGAAACACTTCATTTGGCATTTCTTCAAAAGGAAATTGGGACATGGGAATTGAATAAAAATAAGGAAAATATATTCCTCTCCTTTGGTGTTTCAGCATCAGCATATAACCATACAGTCATAGAATCTCTCAAGTTGAAAGGCCCCCACCCATAAGGACTGTCAAGTCCCAACTCCCTGCTCCAGCAGGAATACCTAAAACTAAATCATCAGACTATGAGAATCATCCAGATGACCCTTGAAATCTGACAGCTTTGGTGGCTACCTCCCTGGTGAACACTTTTCCAGCAGCCAACCACCTTTTCAGTGAAGAACCCTTTCCTGCTGTCAAATCTGAACTACCTCTGAAACATCTTCATTTAACTTCCTCATGTCCCATTGCTTTGTTGCATGTGGTGCAACCCATAGTTGGCACTTTTGGGTTCCAGGGGACACAGGGCATACTTTCTATGCCTTTCAACAGCTTTGTTTGGATGCATTTTAGTACACTGACATCATCCTTCTTAGATGGTGGGGCCTAGCACTGCAAACAGCTCACAAGGTGAGGTGGCACCAATGCCAAATAGAGCAGGATCATCACCTCTTTTGACCATCTGGCTGTGCTGTGTTTGATGCATCCCAGGATGCAGTTTGCCCTCTTGGCTGCCTGGGCACACTACTGGTTCACATTGAGGCTGCTGCTGACCAGAAATGCCAGAACCCCTAATGAAGGGCTGACCTCCAGCAGCTCCTCTCCCAGTTCATACTTGTGTCCAGAGTTACTCCATCCCATTTACAGAATCACATAATCACAGGATATGCTGAGTGAAAGGGACCCATCAGGGTCATCAAATCCAACTCCTGCCCCTACGCAGGATACCCCAAGGATCACACCATGTGCCTAACAGCACTGTCCAAACTGCTGCAGTGCCAAACACCCCTGGGTGAAAACTTTTTCCTGATATCCAACCTAAACTTTCCTTGACTCAACTTCATGCCATTTCCCTGGATCCTGTCACTGGCCTCCACAGAAGGCATCAGTGCCTGCTTCACCTCTTCACATCACAAGGAGTTTGTGGACTACAGTGAGGTCTCCCCTCAGTCTCCTCTTCTCCAGGCTGAACAGACCAAGTGACCTCAGCGTTCCTCACATGGCATCACTTCAAGGCCCTTCCCCATCTTCATTGCCCTCCTTTGGACTCTCTCCAGCAGCTCAATCTCTTTTCTGTACTGTGGCACCCAGACCTGCCCCCAGAACTCGAGATGAGGCTGCCCCAGTGCAGAGCAGAGAGGGACAATCCCCTCCCTTGCCCGGCTGGCGGTGCTGGGCCTGATGTCCCCCAGGACACGGGTGGCCCTCCTGGCTGCCAGGGCACTGCTGACTCGTGTTCAACTTGTCACTGACCAGGATCCCCACGTCCCATCCTGTGGTGCTGCTCTCCATCATCTCATACCCTAGCTTACACACACAACCAGGGTTGTCCCATCCCAGGTGCAGAATCTGGAATTTTGATATATTAAATTTCATGGCACTGACTGTTGCCAATGATCCAACATACCTCAATACCTCTGCTAGGCCTCTCATACCTCAAGAGACTCAACAGCACATTCTAGATTGGTATCATCATTATAATTGTCACTGGGGTGGTCGGCTCCTTCATCCTGATGATTGATGAAAATACTGAACAGAACCAGTCCTAGGATTAAGCCCTGAGGAACTCCACTGGAGACAGATCAGCAACCACATGGGGTCACATTCACTCCAACCCTTTCTTTCAATCAGTTCTTCATCCAGCTCATTGGAGACCTGGTCATTTCATAGTTGGACAGTTTGTCCAGAAGGATGCTGTGAGAGACAGCATCAAAAGCCTTACCAGAAGCCAGAAAAATTACAACCACCATTTTCATCCATGAGGAAGGTGACCTTGTTGTAGGAGGATATCAAAATAGTTAAACAGAACTTACCCCTCGTGAACTTGAGTTGACTGTGCCTGATGCTTACATTGTTCTTTCAGTAGTACCCTGTTGTACTGCACAAAAGTAGTTAGTTTGTTCATTTAATATATTGCACTGGGTGATATTATCTATGCACTAACATGGTTCATTCTGTATCCCTCCCCTCGCAATTTGGTGATGGTCTAACCCTGTAACCCCTCCCCTCACCCCTTCCACGCCAGCTATGGTCCATTGGTTGGGGTCCCCGCCCCTCCCCTTCCGTCCCCCGAATTCAAAGTCCATCCGTGGGACGCGGCTGGTATCTTTTTCTTCTGGAACACGTTCTAGTAAACATCTGAGGAACTGGGTCCCGAGGAAAAGAGCACTTCTTGTCTTTTGTCTTTGTTCATGTTCCTCCACTCCCCGGGGTTCAAGCTAGCTTGATTGGGACCACGGCATGACCAGAAAGGAGCAGCACCCAGCATGAGCTTCATAACTTTTCCAGGAACCAAGGTTAGACTGACAGGGCTGCAGTCACCCAATGTATAATGGACTAGCTGTTTGCTGGACATTTTGTCCAGAAAATTATTGTGAAAGATAGTATCAAAAGTTCCTGAAATTCATAAAAAAACCCACATCTACTTACTTATTTCAGTCAGCTAGATGGCTGGTCTTGTCTTAAAAGGAAGCTGTTTAAGGAGGCTTTTCCCCTCGTGAACTCATCCTGGCTGTGACCAGTGACTGAGTTGTCTCTCAAGTGCTTTTCAGTAACTTTCAGAGCAACCTTCTCCATAATTTTAACAGATACTGAAGTGGGACTGGTTGGCCTGTAATTAACAGGGGATTCCTTCTTGCCTTTCTTGAAAACTGGGACAACAAATGTTAGTTTACTACCTACAGGGACCTCTCCAGACTACCAGACTGTTGAAAAAAAATGGACAGGCACCATTGTGCCATCCGCCATCTCTTTCAGGAGACTGGGATGAATCCCTTTGGGCTCCAGAGGTCTGTGCACATCCAAATAGAGCAGCATGTCTCAAAAAAGTTCTGGGTTGACTGTCATCCTCTCTGAGATCCACAGTCTTCTGGCACAGGGCGTCTGAGGTCCCAGGGCCCCTCACGGATGTCAAAGACAAAGGTGAAAAAGGCATTAGATGACTTTACCTTGTCTGCATCCTGATTTGTGAACTGACTGCCTTCACGAAGTAGCAATGTTATCTCTCTGATCCTCTTTGGCTATTAACATATTTTAAAAAGTCTTTTTTGTTGTCCTTCACAGTGCTGACCAGCAGTGATTATCGAAGCTGAAGCTGTCCCTAACAAAAGTCAACTGAACTGGTGCAATGTCTTGAACCGACAAGACCTGCATCTGTGGAGGTAGGAAATTCTGTGACCTCTGCAAAGGATAGGAACAGCCCAGAGCAGAGATCTTCCAGAGGTATTAGGTCTGATCCCCAGATTCATTCTGACCATCTTCACAGCTACAAACCTTGCATTTAATTTAAATTGTTGAAATCTCTGGAAAACAGGTATTCCACAAAAAAAAAAAAAAAAAAAATTGATCCAATGATTTTATGATTTTCAAGAAGCAGAATCTCATGAAAAAATGAAAACATAGAAATAATTCATTTATTTGTTTTCAGGATCAGACCAGTCAGATCAATAATGATTGCTTCTTAAATAGACCTTAAGAAGTTTTCTCTAAAATTAACTACCTCTGGTGACCCACGCAAAATATAATTGCATTGCAATTTATGACCCAATTCCTGTGACTTAACACTAATGAGGAAATTTTTTAAAAAAAGGGAAAAAAGCACAAGTGTGAGTTATATAACAGTTTCTTTTCCAGAATTCAAAATATTCCATTTGTTCATAACTACATGACAGACAAAAATGCAAAAAATAGTTAAAAATTCTGAGAAAAAATAAAACTAAAAAAAAATCTTTTAACTAAGTCTTCTCTGCATTCAGTATTCTATTTTGCAAATTTGTGTAAGGCATTCATCACTGAAATAACGCTTTACATGTAATGAACACATTACACAACGAAATGTAATTTCATACATTAAGGCTACAATAATGTAGGGGAAATTATCACACAAGATTCTGAATTTACCCAAAGTAACTCCATTATTTTACTTATAATTGCTATTAAATTGACTTCTAGCCACAATGTAATTGATGGTAACAACCTAAATCAAAAAATATATATGTACAAAATAATCTGTTCTGTTTCAAGTTGGACAGGGCAAAAATAGGTGATATTTTTATTTTTAAAAAGATTCTACTTCAGTGTCTACCATCCTCCCTGAAACTGGCCTTTGATAGCAGTCACAAACAAATGAACAAGATATTTATGAAATCCAGGATTTATAAAATGGTTCTTCCTACCTATTGACACAGGTGGTACCAGACTGCAGAGGGCATCAGAGCATTTCGAAGTGGTGACTTTCTACTTCCATCAGCTATGACAGCACTGACTCCAACAGCCACCAGGTTTCTCTGCATGCAGCAACCCCAAAACAGATATTCTGCTTGTTTAGAGTCCACTGTTTACCTTGCAGACTTCATTGTTCCCTCTCTGCTTCCTTCTGGCTCTAACATGAGCCAATGTCCTCTACAGAAATATTTTCAGAAGTCTTACATGAATATGACCAGGATTTGTAAAAATACTGCAGTCTTTGTATTCCAGTTTCACTTTCTTTCACTTCAGTCATAGTTCTAGGGTTTTCTGCCAGGCCATGTTTTGCTTGGACTTCTGCAGCAAGAATAATACCTGTTCAAAAGCATAAAGTTGGCAGATTTACAAAGACATACACTTGGAAATTTGACAAAATTATGATGGTGTTCCTGCTCCTGGTAGAGGCATATTTGCATTGTCAGGACTTGCTGGTGAAGGTCACTTATTAATTAAGGTAAATTCAAAACTCTGCTTGGTGAATAAGATAGATGGACAATCTTCAACACAAAGCTCTCGCTCATGGAAGCCACTGCCTACAAGCATCCCTGAGACCACTCATTCAAAAAGGTGTCTCAGTCAAAAATGTCTGCATGTGAGATAGTTGTCAAGACTCTTTTGTAGCCTTCAGAAATTAAATGGCACTTTTAAGGCATGTTTCATCCCACTCAATGTTCACAGTAGGTCAGCTTATTCTTATAGAAGCAGTTTTTCTACAGCAACTGAGTTCAGGCAGTAACTAATACCAAGAGAATGGTTCTCCTTCACAGATCAAAGTCTATTACAGTGTCACTCTATAAATGACCAATAATGGATTTAACTGTAGGAACAGATCAGGGAAACAGTGTTGGCTGTTAGAGAAGGTCTGTTTTTATCATAATATGAAGCATGTTTTCAAGGAAACAAACAAGACCTGGCGTGTGGACAGGATTGGATAATGATAACATCTTCATCTTATGATGTGACAGCACACATGCCAACACATTTTGATAAGTTTCCTTTTTTCTAGTAATCCATGTTGTCCATACTTAACACACTGTATCTAACTTTGTTGTTTGTTGTCTGGTACACAGGAGACCCCATAAATTTAGAAAATCAAATCTTATCTTCTAAACCATTAACAACCTTGATTGCAGGCAAAAATTATTTCCTTCAAAATTTCATGTTTTGAGGCCATCCTGACTTAAAAATATAACAAAAACCCTCAAATGAAATGAACCTGTCCTGGTTGTGGCAGGGATAGAGTTCATTTTCTTCCTAGTAGCATGTATGGTGCCATGTTTTGGATTCAGTGTGAGAATAATGTTGATAACACACTGATGGTTTGGCTGTTGCTGAGCAGTGCTTACCCTGTGTTAAGGACTGTCCAGTGTCTCATGCTCTCCAGTGATCAGATGCATAAGAAGCTGCTAGGGACCACATCCAGGACAGGAGACCTGAACTGGCCAAAGGGATATTCCACACCATAGAAAGTCATGCTCAGTATATAAACTGGGGAGAGCTGGCCGGGAGAGCTGACCAGGAGAGACTGATTGTTACTTGGTCAGCGGGTGGTGATCAATTGTATTTTGCATCACTTGTCTTTATTAGACTTTATTCCTGTCTTTTTTTGTTATCTCCCTCTTCATTATTTAGGGGTTTAGTGGGTTGTTTGGGCTTGTTTTTAATGGTATTTCAATTACTAAATTGTTCTTATCTCAACTCACCAATTTTACTTTTTTCTAATTCTCCTTCCCATTCCATTGCAGGGGGAAGGAGTGAGCAGCTGCCCAGTACTGAATTACCAGGTGGGGTTAAACCATGACAATGTCATCCTAGAAGACGTAGGCTTTGCATCACAAATGCCAAAGTATCAGAAGCAACTACATTAAATTATGCTATATGACAAAAAAACATCAGAAGATTTTTGCACAGAAATGTAGCATTTTCCAACTGCTGGTGCCATTGCATTGCTTATCTGATCCTTTGTCTAAAAGGGGAAAAAAATCAGTATCTTCTCTAGGGCTTTATTAAAAGTTAAAATAACTAGAATTATTTACTCAAAGAAAAAAAAAGAAAAGACTGATGGGCATAAAATAAAAGATCAATCTTGAGAAAGAAAACATCACTTTTTATTAGCACCAGAAACTATATAGAATCAAAAACTGACTAGAATGAAATGCAGAGTAGAATCAAAAAGTGAGTAGAAATATCTCACAATATTAAATGGAAATATTTTAAAAGAAAAAACAACCCCTCCTGATTTGAAAACTATGAACAGAACTGCTTTTGAATTTTCCCTTGTCTATCAACCATTACTTTAGTTCCTCAGTGCACAGCATAGGAAGCACTAGCTGTTTGTGTTATTTTTTCTGAGTCAGATGAACTTAGACCATACTGAAAAAATGCAAGCTTGGTAGACATTAGCAATTGGTATACTGATGGCCCAACTGCAGAAAAGACTTTCATGTGATCTTGTCTAGTGAAACAGGAGAGTAGGACTGTTGTAATCTCTCTATATCAATGTCCTAGGTTGCAATGTAAGATGTGCCCAAAAGGATGTATTCTGTTACCATCTGCAGGGGCTGTTGAAACCAGGTGGGGCAGTGTTATCTTTGCCTCCTCCCCCCAGGCTATCTCCTGGTAATGGCCCATCAAGGCTGTGCTGCATGACTCAGAGATAACTCCCTCCAGCAGCTATCTCTGTTTAATGGGCAATCAAGGACCCATAGTGACTCATAGAATAACACCAGTCCATTGTGAGATGCTCTGCCCAGGGGGGAGGAGCCAAGCATTCCCACCTGGATATAACCTGGGGTTTGGAGCGGCACAGTTAGCCCTTATCCACTGGACTTTCCAGAGAACAAGAGCTACTAGACCTTTCTGCAGGATCACTGCTTTCAACAAGACCACTTCATCTGGACTGCTACCACCACCCTAACTAACAGGGTGTCAGGTTGCATTCTGATTCTGTCAGTAGTTTCTTTTGTACTATTGCATTTATTTTTTTCTTTCTATTAAATTGTATTTCTGACTTGGAGCCTCTCACTGGTTTTGCTTTCAAACCAGTACAATCAACTTCTCCAGAGGCAATTAATCATGATGCAAAAAGGATTATGAACCTACCCAGGCAACCCTGAGGTTGGCTTTGCAGGTTCATCTGATGCCCACAAGCAAATTGAGGAAGGATTAGCTTCTCAGCAAAAATGATGAGAGAGACAGGAGACAGCTTAAGGTAGAGGGAGGACAGCTCTAAAACATCAAAGACTGTCTGACACACATGACGCTCTTTGAATTCCAGCACAACTTACTGCTAGTGCTGCATGGACCATCTGTGGATCAGGAAGGTGGAAAACCCTCCAAATTGTGTTAGGTGCAGATAATAAATAGAAATAGCTGACATCTAAATTTACTACAATTGCTTTCTCATATGCATTGTAACTACAATACAGCTCTACTAACTAAAGAACTGACTTAAGAGGTCACAGTAATAGAGAGTTTAGAAAAGGATAAAAATTGCTTAAGCGGTAGTATCAATCAAACTTTTGGCAAGGATTTTAGCACAAGATCTCTGTGACTTGAGAAATAGTACTGTATTATAATAATGTCTTTGACAACTTTAAGAGGGTGTTCAAAGGCAAATTTAAGGGAGAAAAATTAGCAGTCATCAGGTTTTAATTGTAGAAAAAATCTTCAGCGAAGTTAAATTTAATCAAAGCTAAAACTTGTAATAACTTTTAAAATTCTCAGAGATATTTTGTTTCTGACTGTAACTGAAGATATAGACTCTCCAGTCAAATAATCCTGTGTAAGATGAGTATTTCAGACAACAGGATATTTCTTTGTATTTCAAATAAAAATAAACCAAGCCAAAACAACAAAATTATACACAGCACAAATCACAATAGTCTACAGAAAATGGAAATGGCCAGATATGGCAATTTGATTGAACATGAATTTGTTAACAGAGAAGTGTAAAAGATGAGAAGTACATCAGACTGGGGAAAGCACAGCAAAAGTCATCAGCCATCCTTATGCTATTGTTCCCACAGCCAGGCTTCTGGCATCTAGGTGACAGCTCATGAAGTGGCACTGGGAAGAAGGCTGTCATGGTTTCCTCTCCTCTGCAAGGGACTTTAAGGTCATGTCAGGCTCTTCCAGCACCCAAGGTTTTACCTGTGCCTTTCTTCATACATCACAGATGCTGACATCTACTGTATCCATATAACAAATCACTTTTGTTTAGTATTTTAATCTTCACAGTTTCGTACCGCTGCAGAAAGTTGTCTATGAAAAAAGCCTGAAGTATCTTAACTCTAATAGGATCTCACAATTTTCAATTCTATTTTCATAGACACATAGAATCTGATGATTATATATTCTCAAATACCCACAAATGTAATTTGTTCCCTCAAAGGAAATGCTGTCTTGAAATCAAATAATTTGACCCTTAATAATTTCTCCAGTCAAAGGTTTTAAAGTCTACTTTTTCACCTGCAAAGATGAGTAAGTGCATAACCCTTTGGCTACTCATATATATCTGTTTTCTTCCTTTACAGTGCAAGGTATTATGATCTTTTCAATTTCTTTTGTCTACTTCTATTTCTGCACTGTTGCTGTCAAGGGTTCCAGCAACCTTCCCAGAAGACAGCCAGGGCCCCTGGAAAGAATAAGGAAACAATATTTTGTGTAGATGTTCAGAGATGTTTATCTTCCGACCGCATGGCTGCGAGCTCGGGCACAGACCCAAGAATCATGGGATAACCAGAGTTCTTGGGGTGAGGGGAACACAAATGGCCAATAGGGAACAGGACTCGAATACATGTGACCAGGGAGCAGGGAAACACTGTGTGTCCAGGCCATGCTTTCACTCCAGGGCCCCCTCCCCCTGGGGGGGGTGGGACCTCCACACCTCACCCTTTTGTTTTTATTAAGATTTTTCTTAAAGGTTTTAAAGCTTAACACTGAAAACAACACAATAAACACAAAATGACAAACACAATTTCAAA
>VYZQ01054894.1:13730-27475 GCA_013400655.1 Mystacornis crossleyi | reverse complement strand
TAGATGTTATCTTCAGACTGGCTATCTAGAATGGAATTGACAAACACGGTGAAATCCCATAAACTGTTTACCAGCTGCAGTCAATTATATGGTTTTGGTGTCTTGGGTATTTGTGGGTAGTACAGCCAGCAAGCAGAACTGCGTGGAGCTAATCTAGTAGAACCCAGCTCACAGATCACATCAAATGATTCCAGTATCAGGCTCACAGCTTCAGCAGACCTGCCCCACATTTTTCAGAGATATCACTTCTAAAGACTTTGGTGATAAAGAACACACCAGACCTCTAGGAACTCTCAAGAGGAGAGAAACAGATTGGTAGTAGGCAGAATGTACTTTCATTTAAACCATTTGGTGATTTTTCCACTCTCTTCTTTAGATAAAACTAACTTTCACCATAAAAGTTGTTCAGTGAACTTCAAATTAGGTGAATGACTGCAGATCTAACAGGTATGATAAAGTTGCTGATTACAATCTAAATTCTGTGATTACTGCTGTGGTTGCCGAAAATTTTGTGCAAGGAGAGACTGTATGATGGGACTTGGTCCTGAGGAAATATGTTGCCAGTTTGCAAAGATGCACAAAATTTAAGCTAAGCCATCTGTACCTATGTTATCAAGCAAATGAGAGAGATGTGAAGTCTAGTAAAGCCATGGACATTTAGATTTGCCAAGATTTACAAAAATACTTCCAAAACACTGTAGACTGAGTCGCTCTAATATTATTGACATAATTTATCATTTCTCATAATATTAATGTTGAAGAGAATTCTGGCTAATATATCCTGAAATTTTTCTGGGAAACAAATATAATCTCTTCGAGATTGGCACTGAAACTGCACAAAAAATTCACACTTCGAAAGCAGGGATCTACACTAAAATATTTGGCAAATTTACATAAAATCTTAATTAATTTAAGAAGGGATAATATAATATTTAATTATTATAAAGCCAACTTCAAATAATGAATTATTCTTCCTCTTAACTTACATTTATACCATTTAGACATTTTATTATCCCTCTACCATAGCATAAAGCTACCTGTTGACTGCTCAGAAAATTGATATAGCAGTAGTCAAAAGCCAATAGTGATAATATATAGCATTTCTTTTATGTATTGCACCCCCACTCTGTGGTTATGTCATTATTTCCACAGATCCATTAGATGGTATCAGGTAACATATTTTGTTCTGTAAATTGCACCAAAGGAGTCTTTTGTTATGCCCTCAAATTTTTTTTTACAGGGAAGCAAGCAATCACAGACTCTGTCAGAACCACAGAAAAACTTTGGCACCCCACAAGTCACTCAGAAAACTGCATATTACCAGCAATAACATGGAAGCAGGTACTTTATTTGACCATGCTTATTCACACAAAGAGCCAGCATTTGTGTGGAAAAAAACACTCTTGGCACAACAGTGTTTAGGTAGAGAAACATTCTTTGCTACTAGAGTTTATGGTATCTTGGTTATATCTCATTCTGACACTTTAATTAGAAACAGACTTAATACTTTTATCTTTTCTATTCTGTGATAAATGCAAGTAGTAGTTCAGTCGAGGTTTCTAAACATATTCAGGCACTTCAAGATGCAGACAAAACTGTAGTAGGATTTACAAAATCTTTTAGAAACTAATTAGAAATTTAATAGCCAGGTGCTTCTAAAAGTCTAATTGGGTGAATATTCAAATTTTTAACAGCCCCTTGAAAATAAAAATCTGAGCAGTATAGGCTCTAGAAGAAAAATGAGGATATTTACTGAATCGTTTAAATTAAATTTCAAATTTTATGTCCCTTGAAAATTTATTTGTTTTGTCGTTTATGTCTCTGATTCAGATTGCATTGCTCTTTATGTAACACTGCAGTGAGGATCTCCACATGCATTAATGCAATTCAGTGCAATTTATTTTTCATGGTGGTTTTTATATCATATAATCTAAACCCATCAATTTTCTGTATGATAGACCTTATGACAGTAAACAATGAACAACTGAACAACAGTAAAGATAATATATTTTATTTTCAGAGTAGATAATTTTTGACATTTTGGGGGAAAAAAGTAATTGTGATGGGTTGATGCTGGCTGGGTGCCAGGTGCCCACCAAAGCTACTCTATGCTCCTCAGCTGGACAGGAAAGAGAAAATGTAGCACAGGGCTCACGGGTTGAGATAGAGCAGGGAGGGATCGCTCACCAGTTACTATCATGGGCAAAACAGGCTTGACTTGGGGAAATTATTTTAATTTATGAACAATCAATGAGAGAAGAATAATGAAAAATAAAAACAAATCTTAAAAACACCTTCCCCCTATCCCTCCCTTGTTCCCAGCCTCAAGTGCACTCCATAATTCTCCCCCACCTCCCAGTGCAGCACTGGGGGGATGAGTTGCAGTCATTTCATCACATGTTGTCTCTGCCACTCCTTCCTCCTCAGGAGAAGGACTCCTCACACTTTTCCCCTGCTCCAGAGCGGGGTCACTCCCATGGGAGACAATCCTCCATGAACTTTTCCAAAGTGAGTCCTTCCCACAAGCTGAAGTTCTTCATGAACTGCTCCAGCATTGTCCTTTCCATGGTGTGCATTCCTTCAGGAATAGCCTGCTCCAGCATGGGTCCCCTATAGGGTCACACCTCCTGCCAGCAAACCTGCTCCAGTGTGGGCTCCTCTCTCCATGGGCCCACAGGTCCTGCCAGGAGCCTGTTCCAGTGCAGGCTTCCTGCGGGGTCACAGCCTCCTTTGGATCCACCTGCTGCACCACAGACCTCCACAGGCTGCAAGGGCACAGCTGCCTCCCCATGACCTTCCCCATGGGCTGCAGGAAAATCCCTGCTTTGGCCCCTGGAGCACCTTCTCTTCCTGCTTCTTCACTCACCTTGGTGTCTGCAGAGTTGTTCCTCCCACATAATCTCATCTCTCTCTTCACTGGCTGCAATTGTTTTTGCACTGCAACCTTTTCTCTTGCTGAATTATGTTATCCCAGAGGTTCTGCCACTGTCACTGATGGGCTCATCCTTGACCAGTGGGGGGTCAATCTTGGAGCCGGCTAGCACTGGCTCTTTGGACATGGGAAAAGCCTGTGGCAGCTTCTCGCAGAAGACACCCTGGTGACCCTCCTGATGCCAAAACCTGGCCACACAAAACCTATACAGCAGTATACTGTATTTCAAGTGTAATAAGAAAGTATTTTGAGGATGTTCCCAGTACAAACGGGGGAAAAAAAAGCAATAAAGAAATATTCAGTAAGATTAAGATATGAAAACCAGGTAATAGATTTGGTTATACGGGTGAATATTATTATAAAATTCACTGATCATTAATTTAAAATATCCTTGTTATAAAAATTTAGCTTTAAAGTAGGGGGGGAAAATTGATGATTAGTGGAGGGATAGTTTGTCTAGTTGTGAGAAACTGAGTGAAATGTCCTGGAAATATTCAGGGTAGGTCTCACAGACGGATTTTCAAAAAAATTACCTCAACTGGATAATAATTTTGGGGGTTCATATCATTGATGAAAAAATATCTTTCTGTGAAGGTGTTCCTAGGAGTAAAAGTTAAATATTGGTGAATATAAAAGAGATAAATGCCTCAAGATTTAAAATAAAGTCCTTGAAAGCAGTGATGGAGTTTCAAATCCCCTAGTATTGTCAGTGCAATATGTTCTACATTGATTATCTGATTACAGCACTATTGAATGTCATAGGAGGATTTTCTTTCAGTCTCTTCTTGTGACTTGTTCCATTCTATATAAGATATCCACTATTTCTTTGGATCAGATTACTGTAATCAATAGGTTTAAAAGTATCTTGCAGATAAAGGTTTTGAACTAAAAAACATTACACCCCACTTAGGAGATTCTTTTTCAGCTTTTTAGTGAAAAGTAGCAAACTGCTGAGTTTGGTGGTTTTTCTGGTGGTTTTTTTTTTTTTTACTTTTTTACTTTTGATCAGAGTGGTGAGAAACTTTAATAACATTTTATTTCAATGTTTTTTTCTGAAAGCTCACCTTTGCAGGCCCTAATTCCCAGAAAACTTAACACAGTCTCAAAAAACAATGTGTATGACAAGACATTTCACTTATTATTAAATCTGGGTATTCTGAAGCCTCTGACATTTTGTGTAACATGAAATGGTAATGTTTCATCCATTACGAGACTATGTATGTTTAACTCCTCAAGTTCTCAAGGAAAAGCAAGGAATGGTATCTTTATTTCTGAAGAGATTTGTCTATTCTTTAATTCAATTAGAAAAATATCTGCACAAAGCTGTCAAAATGCCACCTTCCCAAGGAGAATTTTAACCACCTAGTTTCTGAGGTTTGAGATGTCAAATGGTATATTTTTGCTTTCCAAAACTCTTAGAGAAATTTGCTCCAGATTGAGGGGCTGCTGAGAAAACTTCAGCAATGAAATGAAATATATTAATTGCAGCTGAAACCCAAAACAGATTCCTCTGTGACAGTGTGGATTCTAAATATTGCTAAGTCTGTCTAGACATGTATTTAACTTGTATTCACAACCTGCAAAATTATTATTTTCCACAAATCCCAATGTACATTTGAGATATAAGTTGGCTGACCAGAAAAAAAACCAGCTGGAGATAACTATTGTAAAATAGATGCTCTAGGATAAAGCTCACCCTGAAGCCTGATGGAATGATACTGCCTGCACTGACTGAAGGTGTGCATTATGACAGCTGTAACTGAAACACTTCCATGAGGGCAGCCCAGAAGTGGAGCAGTTGTGCAAACTGCATCCTTGCAGCTTTCCAAGACCAAACTGGATAATGCCCTGAGCAACCCAGCCTGAGCATGTTATTGTCCCTGCTTCAAGAAGGGCTTGTACTGGAGACCTCCTGAGGTCCCTCCCAGCCTGAATTTTCCTATAACCTTTTGAGCTTATACAAACAGGGTTTTGAGGTCAACCCTGTTTGCACTTTGCAATGGTACAAATTTCTCAGTTTGCTGTGGGTTCCCAGAATTTTGGTCTTGTTGCACAGACACACATATACCAAAAATATTTGAAAAAAAAAACATAATTTATGGAATTTTGGATGGGATAATGCTCGGCATCTTAAATCAGTCAACTGCCTCTACTATGCAGAGCTTACCTGGGAAATTACCAGTACAGAGCGTGAGTATTCATAGCGCCAAAAACTTTTTAAAACTGCCTGTACTAAGGATGTAACTTTAAAAAAATCTTGGCTTTTATCCTTATATCACAACTCCATATATGTTGCCACAGTGTTTGAAAAGAATGAATCTTTTATCTTCACATATGTAGGATACGCACCTCAGTAATACATCTTGGAGCTGAAAGCCTGTATGCCTCCAGTAGAGATCATTGCAATATGATACTTCTAGGCTTAAGTATCAGCTCTGAAAAACAAGATGAATTTTTTTAGAATGCATGTCTACATCCTCTGTACCAGAGGGACAAAGAGCATTTATTCTACTCTTTCTGTAAGAAATGTTGCATCCTTCATAAACACCCGCTTCACCCTGACAAGAAAGTTCTTTGGAGATATTTTAATATTTTATTAATACATTAAAAAAACAGTATATTATATATTCAGAATGAATTAGATATATTTAGCAGAAAAACAAACAAGACAGTGAGTTTTATATTTGTGACAAGAAGATAAAACTGTCAAACTTCTTCAGCAAAGACGCTGGTTTGTCTCTCTATATGTCCACTCTAATAACTTGAGAGTGGTGAGACAGACTATGGTATAGATTATGTCTGAGTGGCATGAAGAAAGCTCTGCTGAGGAAAATGCATTTTTTAGATTACCATGTAACACACACCTCTTCCCTTTAAGGAAGATTGAAACATCACTGTCTTGTTAATATTTTAATTATATGGATAAAATACATTATTTTAAACAACCTGTTGGATATCTATCATCTTTGGGACTATGAACTCTCAAGGTACCATATGCAGCTAAAGAAAGGTTAATCAAATACATTTTTAAGCGCAGTTCATCCTTCTCTATGTAGATGAATACAGGGTTAGAATGTTATTGCAGAAAATATTGTATGCTTGCACAATACCAACCATTGATTAATGCTCTTCCCAATTAAGATTACATGAAAACCAAAGCCTAATAGACATTTAGCCATAGCCTTTTATATTGCTAAAATAAGCTAATTAGTAGATTTTGGAATTCTTTCATAAATACACATGGGAACTTTTTCTTATTTTAAATTTCCAAGTCATCTAACTTATACTGTTATTTCTGAAGTATTTCTGTTGCTGTGCACTTGATATCTTATTTAATATGACATACTCTATTGGTTAGCATTACACCCATATTACTCAGAATATCATTTTCACACTGGATAGATTTATTCGTCAAGCTTTATATGTGTGTGTGAGAGTCATCCACCCTTGACTCTTAATACAGCAGTGAAGTCAGCACTTTTAGGGTGAAAGTCATCCTGATCTGTTTTCAGTGACTGCTTTAGTATGAGATGAATTACACTCAAAAAAGTGCTCATTAGTCTGATTAGGTTTAAGCATGCAAAAGGTGACTGGCTCAGATATAGAGGATATCACTGTAAATGTTGATATTTGATAAGATGTATCACCTCCCCCAAATCCACATCTGGTCATATATGAATCATTTCCAACAATCAGGAGGAGTACTTGCAGTCTAATTACATCTGTTTCATTCAAAGTAAAAAGATGATAAATTATCTATAGATAAATAATCCAATCAAATAAATAAAACTCATAATAATTATCAAATCATGTTCAAGTATTTTTGTCCTGTAAAATAGCATAGTAAAAAAATAATTTTACTATGAAATTAAAGTAATGCTAGAAGTGTTTATTTCCTTTCAGTAGAGGGAGCTTAGAAGTGCATAGGACATATGTGCTTTCCAACTTCATATTTAATTATATTCATTTCAACCATAACGATGCTAGTATCCTGGAAAGCCCCTCTTGATGCTTGATTCTCATTCATTTCTGTGTCATTATTAAAAAACATTTTACAAAAATAATTACCTTGTATTTTTTTTGTTAATGAAATCAATCACTTCTTTCTTATGTGAAAATATCCCATTACATATCTTTTTCACCTTTATGACCAAGACCAATACTTAATCTAGGAATGTCCATGTCAACTTCAGAAACTAAGAGAGCATTTAAGCAGGCGTCTCAAAAACTTAATTTCTGTTTGAATGCCCCCATTAAAATGATTGATGAAATCTTTGATGAACCAATAAACACTTTCATGTAGGTGCCAAACTCAAAGTGACCAAGATGTTAGGTTGATAGATGCAGTAGATCATGTTTCAGGCCTTTTTATTTTTTTCCCTTTTGACAAGAGCTAGTTAACATTTCAATCACCTAGGAATTAGGAGCTTTGAGGACCACTGACCACCATCAGCACTAACCACTGACCTTGCCAACACAGTAGCTAAATTTCTGAAGCTGTCTACAGAAATTCTCAGTCAGCTCTGCAGCAAATGTCAGTCTCCATCTCTGCACTGAAAATGGGCTGTAAGGGAAATGATTCATTGCACTCAACCTTATATCTGAACTGGTCACTGCAGTAACTGAAATGGTATGTACTTTTCTTACTTGAATAATATAAATTAAACACAAAACCAACAACAAAAAATTCTTCAGCACTGGATCACAAGTCAAATTTTATTTCATATATACAAGATTTTTTAAATAAGTAAGCTTGGTCAGCAATCTGTAGTCTTTAGGTTCTGTAGTATCAAAGGAAACTTTAAGTCTGAGCCCTGCTGTGGAATGGTATTGTGGATTTATTGTTGTCTGATAGTTCTGCTGGTTAGGGAGTTGAATTTTAGCAGAATACTTCTCTCTTAAAATCAGATCTATTAATAGATTAAAGCCTCAAATGCCAAAATGTCATACAATCACATTGTTTCCTTCTGATTCAGTAGGCAATAGTCTGAGGTGTTATTCTGAGAGTAAGTATCAGGATCAGAGGCTCCCTGGGTGAAGCTGTCTCCAAGCTCCCCCTGTGAAGAAAGGTCATTGCTCAGTGCCCTTGATCATTTTATGATCCAAGGGTGGTCAAGCATGAGCCAGGTGTGGACAGGGAGGGACAGGTGGAGGCAGTAGCTTGGCTTGTCACCCACTGCACTCATTGGCACCTTCTGCAGCCCTGTGGAAGCAGGCATGGAAAGTGCAGAAGTGTCCAGGGAAATGAGATATGCTTTAACTGTGGATCAATTTATAAAAGTAACCTTACTAATATGCGGAAGAAACCTTTTTGGTAACAAGACTGTACTTTGACCGTGATTACCTATATAGGTAAAGACTGTGGTATTTGCACTGGGTTATTGTGCAGGATTGAATTCCAGTACAAGGTGAAAAATCTAGCTTCTTTTCTTTTTGTAGAAAATACTAGCCCAAAAGATTACTAGCCCTGAGTGAACAGGACCAAAATGTATGAGACAAGATACAGCCCGAAAGAAAAGGTGCATTTCAGAAGCATGCCTTCCTCCTACATAGGGATAAAATATTGGTATGGATGCAGCTGGTATCCTGCACTTCCTGCCACTATAGAGAAAGTTTATATTTCAGGGAATTTTCAAAGAGAAAATAGCAAGAACATGTAAATAAAATATAAACTATTTACATCTGTACTGGATTTTTTCCTTGGTAGGTGCTGTCATTTTTTTCAACAAAATGACAGGCTATCAAACAAGGAATTTATGTTTTCCAGAGTTACATTTGTTCCTTCTTTCATATTTGATATGTAATTTTAAATTGTGGAAACCTTTTTCTTTGTTATTGATCTCAAAGAAGGGTTTCTTTGGAAGTAGAAATATTTGCAACAAAACATGCTGGAAGGGCCTTGCACCGACAGTCTTCTCTGAGCTTTTCTCATTCTCCAGAAAGAGCATAGTGAGAAAATTAATACAGGTGAAACATCCATGTAGTAAAGAATGTAAGAAATCTGACTTCTCAGATTTCCTATGATCCTGCAATCCTTTCATGGCAGGTGAGGACCATCAGCCTTTCCTCTAACTGCTAAAAAATTTAAGAAATCCCTCTCTGCTCTTTCCTCTCATCCTGGCTGCTGCCAGCATAGTGGCACGAGCTCTTTGCTAGCGTGTGCTTGCCTGGCAGGCAACAATATTTGTGTGCTTCTCCCAGGAGAAAATGCTTCTCTGCCTATGTGCACAATGCTCAGGGACTCCCAGGAGGGGAAATGACCCGTCAGTTTTCAGAACTGACTGGAGGGTCTGCCAGAACAGCAGCAAAAGCTGACACATCCAAGTAGCCACAGAGGCTGGGAAGGTGTTTGAGCTCCTAGGCAGAGAGTTTTTGTGCCACTTAATTCACATTTAGACAATTATCCTCACAACTGGAAGGGGCAAAATTATGTTTTGAAAGAAAAGTCTGACCTTTGCAGCCATGATGACATTTGCCAAGGGTAACATGCCTTTTTCTTAACATGCCTTTTTCTTAACATGCCTTTTTCTAAGCACTTTTCAAGCCTTGATTACCATGTATTTTATATAGTCCAAAGTTCGTAGGAGAAAGAGAAAAAGGAAAGAAAGGGAGGAAGTAAGTATATTTTAAAATACATACACAAATTAGAACACAAATGCTGCATCTATGGCTGGATTTAGGAATTAAAATTGGAGAGGGTCTCTGAAGGCATTAAGACAAATCCCCTCCTGTCACACACATTTTTATTTTATGTTATCACAGTAGCATCTTGCTCACAAACAAGTAGTAGCACATTCAGACGCAGTAACTGTCGATCAGAGCTGTATATTATACATTCTTCTCTTCACATATCTATTGACTAATGCAGATGCGCTGTGCCTATTATTTCCCTCCTACAGTCAGTGGGATGAAGGAAAATGACTTATGTAAAGCTCCCATTAATTAAGTTTTCTTGAACTAGTGAGCTAGTATATCAAAAGAGAGAATGACCACAAACTATAACACGTTCCACTTCAAACTATTTTCTTTATATTTCTAATGAAAAGCAAGGATGTTGCTAATTTAAAACAGGTTTGTTCGAATAAATCTAATTAGTTGCACACAGTATGTTATTGCTCTTTTTCAGAACTTTCATGTCTAACTCTGTAGCCCTTTAATTTTTGTTGTTAGGGTGTGGTTTTTTCTTTAAAAGATTCCAGCTTTTGGTGTTGCATTTACGAAGAACGGCCACTAGAGTGCTGCAAGTATCCACTGAAGCTACAGTTGTGTACATTTACCATCAGTATTTCAGTTTCAGACAGACATTTAATATATATTTGTCACACATGCTCTTTTTTAAAAAGTAAAGTTTGGTACTAAGTAAATACCTAAAAAACATTAAAACGTCTACGTGTATAAGCTAGCTCAGATGTGATACTTTTGTATCTATGGAAAAGAAGTATATGACCGCTCACCACATAGTTTAAATTTCCATAATAATTTAGAGGATTGACAATTACATTATACTCACTATTGTGATTTAAAGGGTTACCAAATAACCACTGTTAAGTACCCATTTTCTTGTTTAAGCTGTCTGTAGCATTATTGATGCAGCTATAATATGAGTGCCTCAGGTCTGTAGTCAGTTTCTCAATTGAGACTAACAGAAGATACAGACAAAACCTGTTTCTGAAACTTGTTTGAGTGCTAATATGAAAATCATCATAGGAAATCTCAATCCTTACTCAAACTTTCGGCCAAATCAATCAAACAGAACTAGTCCAAGAAGGAGTCACAATTTTTCTGTGCCAAAAGTGATATATTTTCCTTCCCTGTAATAAGCCCTGAATTCAGTAACAGAAGACCCACTCATCCCTGACATGACACAGAATCATGAAATCAGAGATTCATAGAATCATAGAGTCATGGAATCATAGAATGTTGTGGGTCGGAAGGGATTTTAAAGATCTTCTAGTTCCAACCCCCATGCCATGGGCAGGGACACCTTCCATCAGACTGGGTTTCTCAAAGCCCCATCCAACCTGGCCTTGAACACTTCCAGGCATGGGGCATCCACAACTTCTCCAGGCAACTGTTCCAGTGCTCCACCACCTCACTGTCTGTCTATTCTAAACCTACTCTCTTTCAGTATAAGGCCATTCCACCTTGTTCTATTACTACAGACCCTTTTAAGGAGTCCCTTTCAGTTTTCTTACAGGCCCCCTTTAGGTACTGGAAGGGGCTATAAGGTGTCCCTGGAGCCTTCTCTTCTCCCAGCTGAACACCCTCAGGTCACTCAGCCTGTCTCCATGGGAGAGGTGCTCCAGGCCTTGCATTACCTTTGTGGCTTCCTCTGGACTCACTCCAATGGGCCCACAGGTTTTGTTATATTGAGGGCTCCAGAGCTGGATGCAGCACTCCAGCTGGGGTCTCACCAGAGCAGAGTCGAGGAGCAGAATCCCTCCCTTACCCTGCTGGCCATGCTGCTTTGGGTCCAGCCCAGGAAGCAGTCAACCCTCTGGGCTGGGAGCGCACATTGCTGGGTCATGTCCAGTTTCTCATTAATCAACACCCCCAAATCCTTGTCGGCAGGGCTGCTCTCAATGCGTTCTCTACCCAGCCTGTGTTGTACTTGGAGTTGTTCTGATCCATATGCAGAACCCTTCACTGGCCTCTTGAACATCATGAGGTTTTCATGGGCACTTAGCACCCTGCTTGTTCTTTCCTGCCAGTGATTAATCCCTTTACAGCAGCAGTTTTAAGAGTAGTAGCCTGACAGGGTGAGATGATAGGAACCCCTCTGCTATAGCCTATTAAGTGTTGAGGAGAAGCCAAGGACCATCTCATGTTTCTGTGGTTTTAAGGTTGACCTTGGCCCTGTCGAGTACAGCAGAAGCTGTCTTGGTCAGACTCTTTCATAACCAGAAGTTAGAGGAAGGGACTGAAATTAAAAAAAAAAAAAAAAAAAAAAAAAAAGAAGCAGGCAAAAGCTGCTTGAGATACTGCACTTCTGACTGTCTAGTCAGAAGTTAACCTATTCTAAAGAGATATAAAAACATCACTTCAAAGCTAGCCAAAGACAAGGCCAAAGTATAATAATACTCAAAGGTTAGGAAGGGAAAGATTAAAGGTGGGAAGTCTTATCAGAAAGAAAATGATGCTGGGGTGAAGATGAAAACTGAGCACTTCCAGCCTGCTCTGAGGAATATATCAGGACACAGCACAGAAAAGGGGAAGACTGCTGGGACAAATAGATTAAGAAATGCAGTAACAGTTAAAGAATTGGACAAGCTGGCATTGCAAAGCGCTGTTACAAGGGAAAGCTTAAAAAATCCTTGTAAGACCCTGAAAGATGAGGATGACTGAGGTCACTGTCACTATGACGACCAGCAAAATGGACAGAGGAAAAGAACAGGCAAAGCAAACTGAAACCAGAATGATTTGACACACACACAGGCTCTTTCTGATCACTCAAGGGAAAAGGAGAGTGGAATGAAGGCAAAAAAGCACTTCAGTGGTAAGCAGAGACGGGCAGGGTTTCTTTCGCCTTCCTCCTTCAGCTGGCATTAAATTCCCTTCCATTTCACAGCATTAAATTCCCTTCCATTTCACACCCTCTATCCTAAATTGGCAGTATCAAACTCTGCTTAAAGTTAATGAAGGACATGTTTTTCAAGTGTTTCACATTTAATACCCCTTTTAAATGTCAGCATGTTCCAGGAATTTCTAGTATCACTAAGTTTTTTATCAATCTTAATTTTTTTCACCATTTTATACTTATCTTACATGGTAAACTCAAAGACCAATTATAGAAATGTCTGGAAATCCCCAAATATCAGCTACTGTAAACACATGAATTAATAAGGATTTACCTAATCACCAATATGGAATTAGTCCATCTAAAACTATGAGAATAGTTTGGCTCAGGAGGTATAACCAGTATGTCAAATTCTTCTTTCATGCAAGTGTATGCCAGCTAATTGACTGATGTTATACTGTCATACTGATTTGTCCTTTCAGGAAATTAGTATTTTAAGTGATTTTATATTTTAATGCAGAATATAATCATCAGTGATTGTGGTGAATAAGGGAAAGTGAAATAAATAGAAATGACCTATGTCCTAAGGAAGGACCAGAGGGAATGTGCTACCCTGAAGTGACGTAGAGAGAGGAAACTCTTTACAGCTGCATGAACACCTGTGCAATCAAAGACATATTGTCCGGGCAAAACATCCATGGTCTCTGGAAGTGCTGGAGCTCCAAAAGACCCAGCACCCTCGTTGATACACAGGCTCATGCTCTGTTGTGTCACACTGTAACATCTGATGTCAAGTGCGCCTGGCTTAGGTTGGCTAGGAAAACTTCTTAGCAGAAAACACCGTGACTATAAAAAAATAGTTTTTATGAAATAAGGTAGAATTTCATTCACAGGAGACACAGGAGAGTTTTTAACCTTTGAAAAGCCTATATTGTTTCAAGTAGGTGCTCAGTGTCACAAAGCACCTTCTTCTGGGAGTTGGAAAACCATGAAAAATATTTTACTATTGGAAGACTTCCTGAAACAGTACATGGCTTTACTCAGGTGCAGCCTTAAGTGCCAATCTGATCTCTTGCAAGACAGCTAGTGTTCAGATAAATCAATCAAACTTTTGCAGTGCTTGTGCTAAATTTCTGCTCAGAGGAAGGTGGTGAGTTTCCCTTATTGTCTGTGTCTGCTGCTAAAAGTGGGGTTAATGATGGTCTCTACACTTGTACTGGTTTGGCACAGCCTGGTTTTGGGTAGCACGGGGGCTGTAAAGATGCCTCCTGTGAGAAGCTGCTGGGGGCTTCCCAC
>VYZQ01054893.1:24316-46429 GCA_013400655.1 Mystacornis crossleyi | reverse complement strand
AAAAAAAAAAACAAACAAAAAAAAGAAAAAACAAAGGAAAGTCAAACACATAGTGTGTCTCACCAAAGTTATACAACTAACTTGCAACAAATCCAACAATGGAGACTCGAAGTTTTGAGATTCTCTTTTATTCTCAGAATCACAGAATAAACTGAGTTGGAAGAAACCCTCAAGGATCACTGAAATCCAATTCCAAGCATTTCACAGCACCATCCCCAAGAATCACACCATGTGTCCAAAAGCATTGTCCAAATGCTTCTTGAACTCTGTCAGGCTGCTGCTGTGACCACTTACGTGGGGAGCCTGTCCCAGTGCCCAACCACCCTCTGGGAGAAGAACCTTTTTCTAAAATGCAACCTAAACCTCCCCTGACACAACTTCAGGCCATTCCCTCGGGTCCTGTCACTGTCACCAGAGAGAAGAGAGATCAGTGCCTGCCCCTCCCCTTCTCCCCACAAGGAAGTTGTAGACTGTGATGAGGTCTCCCTCAGTCTCCTCCAGCCTGAACAGACCAAGTGCCCTCAGTTGCTCCTCATATGGCTTCCCCTCGAGGCTACTCTTCGTTGCCCTCCTTTGGATGCTCTCTAATAGTTTAATGTACTTCTTACTGTCACGTTCCACTGTAGGAAACTGTGAGGAGTTCTTTTAAAATTGGATGGGCAGGAATGAAATTAAGCCAAACAAGGCAAACCATGTATCTGAGTACTGTTTATTGATAATGAAAATGAGAAGGAAAAGGAGTTGCCCAAATGAAAGAGGGCTAGAAGAAACAGAAAAGAAGAAAGGAAAATGGCAGAGGACTGGGGGAGAGAGAGGGAACAGAATAAAAAAGGGGGTGTTGCCACCAGCAAGTCAGGGCAGTGCTGTCGGTGTCGGGGGGGCCAGGGGGGTGTGCAGACTGCGTGCCTGTTGACGGACTGGGTCTTAGCAAGCCTGCGCGGCTCCCAGAGGGACGTGGCTCCACAGGCGCGGATCCCATGGCAACAGCACCGGACACGCGGTGAGTGGGCCCTCAGACGGGAGGACCAGGACCCTGGACAGGGTCGCAGTGACCAGCTGGATCAGGATGGCAGGGTAGGCACTGATCGGCGCGGCAGGGCTGGAAGCAGGCAGCTTAGGCAAGGACATGGGGCGAAGTGGCAATGTGGCGGTCAGGGACACAGGAAGGCCGGACAGGTGTGAGGGCGAGCAAGCGAGGACAGGAGAGCCAGAGGGCAGCCTGAGGCCAGGGCAAAGGAGGGAGCAGTCCAGCAAATGAGCAGCAACAAGCCGCGGGCAAGCAGCAACGCAGTTGGTTTTTATACCCCCCTGGCCCCTCCCAAAATCTGCCTGCTAACAGGGAGCCATTGGTCCAGTCCAACCTTTCTTTGCTGTCCATTGGTGGAGACCTTTCCGTGACATGGCAGAGAAGGCCCTCCACAGTGTCTCCTACTGCCTGCCTCATGGGAGGTATTGCCAGGCAAAATCCTCCCAGAGATAAGGCTTCTTCTAGCTGCCTCCTCCACATGGCACATGTGCGCCCCTCCTCCACATGCCTCTGACAACCATTGTTGAAGCATAACAAGACTGAATTGGCTCCTGACACTTATATTGCAGTACCCAAAACTGTCCCCAGAACTCGAGGAGAGGCTGCCCCAGTGCAGAGCAGAGCGGGACAATCCCTCCCTTGCCCAACTGGCGATGCTGTGCCTGATGCATCCCAGGTCAAGGTTGGCCCTCCCAGCTTCCAGGTCACTGCTGACTCATGTTTCACTTTCTGTCAACCAGGACCCCCAGCTCCCTGTCTGTGACACTGCTTTCCACTATCTCATTCCCCAGTCTATATGTTCATCCAGGGTTTCCCTGGCCCAGGTGCAAAATTAAGCATTCATTTCTCTTGCAGCTGTGAAACTTCCTCTTAAGATCAGGATTATCCATTAGTGGACTTAGTGAAGGTTGTTCTGGAAGATGTCATAGCCAGAAAAAAAGTAACTGCAAAGCAATTTTCAGACACCAAGAATGAGTTTCAGACTGAAACACTAGGAAATGAAAGACAAAAGTTGCCTCAGTCCTACAGCATTTGTGTGCATCAATAACATCAACAGAGCTAGGACAAAGAGAAAAAGAGGATACTTGGATTGATGTAATTAATTTTTGTCAAGGGTAAAATCCCGGAAAAAAAAAATCCCACCATATCTGCCTTGTTGGCCTTCCCCCCACCCCGATTCTTAACCATAAGCACTCAACACCATCATTAAATTCCAGACAATCAAAACATTTCCTGACGTGTCGGACTACCCTACCACCTCTCCTTCCTTGTCTATCCTACCTGAAGAGTTTATAGCCATCTGTTGCAACACTTCAATTTTGAGAATCATCCCCCCATGTTTCCATGATGGCAATTTTTTCATAATTTTCCTGCTGCTCGATGGCTTCCAGATCCTTCTGTTTGTAGCTCATGTGTGCATTGGTGTAGATGCACTTCAGTTGGGCTACTTAATCCCTCACTTTTCTGGGGGGACTAGCCCTAATTCCTATGTGACCATTCTCAAGTGCTTTTGTGGTTTTGTATTATACTAATTAACCTTGGACCGTTACCTCTGCATGGATCTACATCCCCTACTTACACTGAAATAGCAGACTGATGTACTCAGTGTTTATCCGTAGCAAGCGTGGGTTTACCCCCTTCCTCATTCAAATCTAGTTTAAAGCTCCCTGCTAACTCCTGTGCAAAGATCGTTTTCCCCCTTTGAGACAGGTTCACAGCAGAACCCCTTATTTACTAATCAAGCTCCATCCAAAAACCTTAAACAAATATATCACATACACACCAATCACATCACTGATGTGGAGTCTTTACTGATTTACAGTTTATACTGCTTCAATCTATAGGATCAACTCTTGCATCTTTGATTTTAGCAGTGAAGTTAAAAACTTGGAGCTCTTTAGAACCTTGTGATCAGTCAGATGAGGGGGAAAAAAAAAGATATACAACATCACACAATGGCTTCCTACTCTTGTTTGAGAAATGAAATGAAAACTAGATATCCTCTAGTGAAAATCCTCTTTGAAGTTCTTTCAGTCAGAACTTCACAATTCTTCATCTTTAATTGATAGGCCCTTTTAAAATTCAAGCAAAAAGCTTCATAATACCAATGTTTAAACTTTCCTGATTTTTTATAACCTATATTTTTAATTATTATTACTGTAATTCATCATGACTTATTTGAAAAATGTATACAGTTTCAGGTTACATGCACCAGATATCTTCACAGGTGTATCACCATTTTTTCTTTAGCCACTGCCTCATGTTTTCTTGTGTCGTTTGGAAAATGGGATTCTAAAAGTGTGTCTATAATATCATGGAAGCTTAAGAATCAAGCTTGTCCTCCAGCTCAGACTTTTTGGTGTTGTTTCTGTGCCAACTTTCATTAAGGTGGCAGGATGGAGGCGGACAACTCTTTTTGTAGATAGATAAATTAGCCTGAGAAATTAAGGCAAAGGTAAATAGTTCACACTTGAGCTGTGCCAATAAGCTGAATGTGGTCTGTGCTGCTATTGCCTAGAAAAGAAGACTTTTGCCACTGCTTGCCTAAGGTTCCCAGCTGTGCCCTGACCTGACAGTACAAGGGCTCCACCTTGTCATGACCTGGACTAGGTGTTGCTTGTTTAACCCCTGTGATGGTGCCGGTGGCTGCTGCCTCCCCTGCTCCAACTGGAGCTCTGAGGGTGTCCGTGCTGGGGGCAGACACTCCCTGTCTGTCACGGTCTGACAAACCCTTGGGGCAGAGTGGGGAAGGTGGCTCTGGGGGCAAGTGCCAGGCTGTAGCTATGTGGGGGAAGCAAGTGAGCGGTGACAGAGAAACTTGTAAACCCAAACTCAAACATACTGCCAACTCGAGCTGAAAGAAATTATCGCCATACTTCTCCTGGCAAAGAGTAGGAGGAAAACCCTAGTGGAAAAATCCTCCTCCTCCCATCAAAGCCATCAGAATGCTGACAGCTCATTGCAGCCTGCCCTCATTCTCCCTCCTTCTAGACTGACAATGTTTGGGTACCAGGGCTAGGGAAGGGAGAGCACAGCACCAGGACAAGTGGTTTGGTTTGGTTTTTTCCCTTTCCCCCAGTACAACCTGCTAGCTATAGTACTGATTTAACTCAGTTTCTCTGAGTTAATTTGGATTATTAGTGACTATTAGCGTAACTGAACTAACACTTAGGGCTATTATGTTTAAACATTAATTGAGCTAACAATAAACTTTGCTCTGTGTATGTGGTTTGTGCCCTTCTGTTTATCGCAAACCCATGACCACAGCACCATTTAGTTCTGAGAATGGGAGCTTCATACTGACCACAAGTGCTAAAGCAGTCTAAACAATCTGAGTACATGTTGATGAACATAAGAATAGGATGGCAGGATTTGATTGTCTCTACTCAGTTGTGTATCATTCTGTTTGAAGGGGTCTACAATAAAATTTTCAGGGAGTATAAGGAGCTTAGCTGACTCAGTAATTTGGTTGGGATTTCTGTCCTGGTTTTTTCCCTTGGCATTGCAAAGTTGTTGGGTTTTTTCACTTGTTCATGTGCATTCATGTGTTATATTATGCATGTAAGTCTCAGACTGTAGCTATTTTTATCTATTATTTATATTTTCTTTTCTTTGTTGTATTACTTCATCCAATGCCTTCAAAGTTAAAAGTGCATGGTTTTTTGCAGCAATATAAAAGCATATATTTCACACTTCAGTGCGCTGAACAATAGTTAAAGGCATTCTGATTTAGTCTTACATTTGAGTAAGCTTAATTATATTCTTATTTTATTTAAGCAAGTTGCAGTATTAGGGGAAGTCATTAGGGTTGTACTTGCTTCTTCCTTGGGGAAGGCTGAGCTTTATTTCTTCAATTACAATAATCAGCATGACAGAAATACTAAAGATCTACTTCACATGGTGTCATTGTCTTCCCATAAAATGGGTCACAGAAATTAAAATATGTAAGGAAGTTATTCTTTGGATAACTTTAGATGTAGCAGTACTGGCTTTTATTTTTACTGGGAGAATGTGATACTTGAGAGCTGTCAGTGTGGCACCTCCTACAGTCTGAAGTTTTCTCTTTATGAATATTAAACGTATAATGCGCCAAGTAGGTGCTCACAATTTTGTAGTCTGTGAATCTCAGCCGTGGAGAAACCACCCTTAGCTCTCAGAATTCTAAATCGGATCTATATGTCTTTCGAAGAGAAACTCTTGAAAATTATGTAGACTAGATAATTTATTTTAAATGTGGGTTTTGGTCTGTCTAAAGGGGTCTGATATCTAAGCCCTTCTGTTCTGAGTACGACAAAACCTAAAAAAAATTGCTGAATCTGATCTTCTGAATCTTTTCCTCATCAAATGCAGAACTGTAATGTTCTTTGAGTATGACCATTTAAGTCTTTGGGTATCCTAGTACTTCCCAGTATTACAGTATTTTGAAACTTAAAGTCAGCTCTGAATATCTCCCTTCAAGTACCCAGATACCTGTATTACCCAAGTGACACTGCTTACACAGATTGTTTAAGCTTAGCCCACTGCACAAAGGGAAGCATTTTCCTCTGCTTTATGTTCTTGCAGCAGACACTGTCTGTCAGAATGTCAAAAGCAGAAACTGAATAAATTTCTGTTCATAACCTGTTGTGAGGTCCTCAGCTGAAAATTTTAGCACAAGAGAAATTTTTGCTTGTTTCAAGGGAGCAACATACCCATGCTGGTTTTGTGGAAATTATATGCATCTCTATAAGTATTGTGTCAGGTGAGACTCATACGCTTCTCAAAATGGAAGAGGCACCTCTTTTAATATCTTTTTCATGCAAGTTTATGCTCAATTTTGCCAGATTCTTTTTTTCTTTGCCTAGTAATGAGCAGAAAGATAGGAAAGTCTTGTAAAAAATTGTTTTAACACCAAATTTTTTGTCAATTTAAGTTTTCAGTGAACACAGCCAAAAAGAGCCAAGAGCTTGACTCCTAAACAATCCCACTCACACAGAGCAACACGCATATTTTAATTACTTTATAAGTTCAGCAATTAAATATTGATTATTTAAGGACAGCAAAATCAGTAGAGAAGAGACTGTACAGCTTGTCACAGCCACAGGTCACTTTATCTGTTGTTAAGATTCTTTTCACTGGACGTCTCTGAACAAGACAAAAAAGGTAGTGTTGGTTGTGGTGGGGAAATTGGTGGGAAAAGAGTGTTGTGGGCATAAAAGCTAGCCTAGTAAGCTTTTAAAATGAATATACACCTGGTTAGAGGAGCTCGCTAAATACAGCATCATTAGTTGATTCAATGACCGTAATGTACAAGTAATTTTAATCTCAAAGATGAAAAAAAACCCAAAAGCATATTCTACTGAGGCTACGTATCAATCATAATGTAATTAGAAGAACTGTTAAATTTGCATAAGGTTGCAATGTCCTTTATAATAGCCTGAAGGTTTTAGATAAATATAGACAAATTTCCATAATGAGCTGTTATTTTCATATTTGTATTTTTCATTTCCTTTGAAGTAATCTGGGTTTGTAATGCTACTTTTTTAAAATAAATAAGTAAATAAAGTCAAATTATATACTTCCTGTTGGGTAGAAATTGCTGGAAAACAATATAATGCTGCTTATCTGCCCTGATATTTATATGTAGCTATTCAGTATAATAGTCACCTGAATTATAATTATCAGTTTGAGAGATATATATTCCTTTGCTTGTCTCAGTTTTTTAAGAAATATTATTGGGAAGAAAGTTGAAAGAAAGCAGATTGAAACAAAGAAAGTTTTTTAATATATGTATTGCTTTTACTTTGTAATTAAGGTTTTATCATTTTTTAAAAATAATTTTGATGTTGATGTCATTGGTTGATGATCTTGTTAAGGTATCCATTAATTTAGAATATTTAAATATTCCAGAGGCACTTATTATAGTCTCAGTTTCAGTAATATTTTCATTGAATTCCCTTCAAAACTTCATCTCATACTGAAGTAGCTACATGCCCATCTATAAATATTTTAGTTCTAGTCCAAAACTACTATAGCTATCAGCTTACTGCCTGATAAAGTTTAATATACATAATAAGTTAAATTTCATTGCATATTTAAAATTACATTCTATGTATTAGTTATAAATTCCTTTATATGTACACATTTATCCACGCCAATTAACACCAATTTTGTTCCCCTTGGCCCACACTATTGGTATGAGCTGCATTCAAGGTTTGAGGTAGACTCTTCATGAAAACCCCTGCTTTCATTTACTACTGTGTTTGCCATCTTCCTTATCCATCAGTTGGGCTCTTCTTGGGCTCTTCTTTTGCTAAGCCTTATGGCCTGACCACATCATAACTATGTAACAATATTCACTCCTTTCTCTGTGTGCAAGGTAGCATACCTGAACAACGTTCCATTTATAAATTCACTCTGCTGAAAAGGCTGAACGCTGAAGAGGAAGAAACAAGTTATAATATTTTTATCTTGGTAGAAACAGTCAGTCAAAACTCCAGAGATAATTTCCTATATGCTATGCTTCATCAATGTTTCTATGTACAAACAACCTGCTGATTATATTCCATGGGTTATCATGGAATCATGATAACCCATGGGTTATCAGGAAAATCATGATGTGGTTCCCCAAGGGAGTTATAGTGTGCTCAGTAGTTCTAATTAATAAATATAGTACACGTACACCATAAAACAGGGACTGGATCACCAACTAGGGCTGATTGCTGTATAGCTTATCTGCATTTATTTTTCAGTGGTGTACAACATGAGGCATACCTTTGTGATCTTTTTTACCATTGTATTTATTAAATTCCATTTTAACTTTTCTTTTTTTTAATTAAAGAATATCAGTAAACAGCATCTTCATTCATCTCCTTTCATTTTTTGCTTCGTACTGTCTTACAGAAACCCTAATGAGTACGTGAGCAAGTTCTGATGGGTATGCTTTGGTATTTTCTTTTCAAATACTGACACTTTATTTTCCTTCCCTGTTGGCAGATGAAACCTATTTGATTAGTATTGTAAATATTTAATTTTTTTTTTTCCTGACAAACTGGAGCTGGATTATATTAATGCACAGCTCATTAGTAAAAGGGCTTGATTATGGTTCATGTTTCTGCCTTCATTCTGGGAGGCCTAGACTTTCGACACTGAAGCCATCCAGGTCAAGTCAAAGAGAAACTGGCTGTACTAGCTGGGAATCTAAAATTCATACTTCATTTCTGTGCATGAAGGTCAGGTCAAGCAAACAGGAAGGTCAATTTTTCTGTCTGTTAAACTCCTCTGCACCATAAGGACTGTAGTCTTTTAAGATGGATTGTTGTGTTTAACTGTGGCTGTCCTAAAGACAACGCAGCACCTTAAACTTACATAGCTCAAGGGAAGTGCTCTTAATTCAAATTACCTTGGCAGGATAGCCATTAGCTCCTTAATTATTTGTAAGAAAGAACTCACTCTGATTTGATGCATAGTACAGTAACTTCTTCTGCCAGAAGCAGAGTATTTAAGACTTCTGCTTACTTCTAGCAGACTAAGATGGTGAGTCTCCTAGTTTTAGAAAATCTCATTCTCTGACATTGTCTTTTTCTCATTTTATTGAGTACAGAACCTAAGTACTTAGAACAACAAAGAGGAAGATAAAGCTGAATGTTAAAATAGTGTTATATATCTGGACACTATAGATCTAATAGTCTATATCTAGATCTAAAGAGAAATGAAGAAATGGAAATGGAAGGAGGGTGGTATTTAAATAAATATTTGAGCAAAAATTAGTGATCCTGTATATTTCTCAAAATTTCTTTTATTTTTGAGAGGACTAAAGATCCTTTTTTCTTATTCTCATCTCTCTCTTCTGCATATTTTAAAAATTTCAAGAACATTGAACCAAACAAATTACTCTTCATGAGTTAAATAATTTGGCTCATTGCCTTTCAGAATTGAATATTCTTTTCAGCCATCAAATATTCTTGCATTCTTCTCTGAATTTTTTCCTGTTTATTACCACCTTCTTGAACTATAAACACCAGAACAGCAGACAGCTCTCAAGAGTGTTTATTCTACTGACAAACCCCAAATTAATGCAGCATGGCCAGTCTTGGTGGTATTTTGTTCATATACAGTTTGTATGTCCAAGGATCACTTTACTTCTTTTGTGCTAAATTTTATCTTAGGAGTTCATTCACATTTATCTCATTATTCATTAAAAGTGACCTTTTTTATGCAAAGTCACAGTTCTCCATTTTCTACTTTTGTTCAATATTGTTCTCTCTTGTTAATTAACTCTTTGTCTTGTTTTTTAGGTCATTAGTAGAATTATTTCAGAGTCCATGGTCAAAACTCAAAGAATTCACATATAATAATTCCATTACTAATATTTTTGTTTGCTGCCACTAGGTGGTGAGGTCACTGAGTTCTAGGACTTCAGAGGCTTTTTATCCTATTCTTATGCATTTTGCTGGTTTTATATCTTCTTACTTAAAAAGTTACATTTCCTATTCATATATCCAGCAAAAATAGGTATAATCTACTAGTGTTATCAATCATATCTCAGTCAGTCTACATAATGCTTTATTACTCTAACTGCTAATGAATGAATACTTGCATGTTAATCAGTGTGTACTTAATGGCCCTGGTTCATACCTTATACTGTACAAAATACTTACACAGGAAAAAACAAAGATGCAGAGGAGAGACCACATGATTAGCGTAGTTTTTGCATGAAGGGTAAAAGCACAAAATTTTGAAATCTCCTGGAAAGGTTTGCCTACTGTAAGGTGTAAAAGAGAAGCTTTGTACAGTGTCCCTAAAGAAATCTTTTCAAAATATTAGCCTGTAATCTGAAATTTACGGAAAAAAAATAAGAAGGAAGTATGACTTTAATATTTTTACATATAGAATTATTACTGTAGTTCTCATGAAGGTCTACCAAACAACAACAACAACAAAAAAAGGACCATTAAAAATAAACATGGAGTATTAATTTGGGAGGATTTATTTTAATTTTTGCAAAGGTACTATCTAGTAACTTTGGTTAACCATGTTACAATGTAAACATATTTATGCAGACGTAAAACTGTTCACTCACTCTGCCTTTTAAATAGTGTGTTTCCGCATCTTTGAACTATGGTTGATATTTTTCGCTTCAAATCAGCCTGGATAAGAAAAAGAAAATTTGATCATATTTTGTATGTTATGGTCCTGTGACCATTAGGGAAAGGTGGATCTTAGTGATATGTGCACTTTCCTGTCAATTGTCAGAACGACTCATTGACATTTATATCTTAAACGATATGTACACCTTTGCTGTCAAGTATTATTTGGCTGTACAAATATTAATCTGCCATAATACTGACCATATTAGCATAATCTGACAAATAATCAATAATTATCTGGAGCTCTAGAGTCCTGACAACTAATCCTAAATAACATAATTGGATGGAGAATGATGAAAAAGATGTATTTGATATTTGACCTACTTCCGAAGTTCTGTATATATTCTACAGGATTTCCAAGACTGACAATTTCAAATTAACTCTTAGAATTCCAGAATTTCATCTGAACAAAGATTTCTTGAAATGGAAAGGGTACTTAGTGCTAATGGAAATTTATAAAATCAAGATTCTACATAGGAATTTCAATAAAATGAGTTCTTATTTTAAGAACACTTTGAGGATTAAGATGTTAAAGAAAATATTACATTTATTAAATTAGAACTATTTTGCAACATTTATTATTTCTAACAAAAAGTCTTTTAAGCACAGAAGGAAATGCAGGAAGGGTGATCATAAGAGGAGAAGAAGAAGAAGAAGAGTAGAGGGAAAGAAAGGGAAGAGATATCAAATTTAGAAAAAAAATAATAATATTTAGCCAAATAGATAGCGCAGTCACTTAAAATAATGGAGAACAAGATCTTTCTCTCTAATTTTTAAGGTGAAAGTCCATCCAAATAACCTTATTATTAAAATAACCAGATTTTTCAGATTTTTGTATTTCTTTAGCAAAAGAGATTTCTTGTATTTATTAAAATATATCAACCTTTCATATTCGGGATGACAATTACAGATCTTGTAATCTGTATCTGAACATTTCTGAAATATTGGATTCTGTTCCTACATTAGCAGGAAGTAAGATCTTGCTCCTTTATAATGTTGAGTTAAGCATTTTAAAATGTTATTTGAGGAAAAGATTTGAAATTTACATGTCTGGATGTTTCTTGCTGTAAATATATATACTTTACTATTGTGAATTAAATATGATCCAGTGGTAATTTACTCTTTTTTTGTAGCTACTAGAAATGTTTAATTAAAAAAATCCCCCTAAGTCTCAACCTAGAAAATAGTTGAAATTAAGCCAGAATGAATCTTATTTATTGGGCATATGCATGGTACTTCTGGGCCTAAAGGCTGTTCTGTAGATTATTTCCAAATATCTTGTAAAAGTAAATGTCAGAGATTACAAACTGAATGAAAAACTCATACGCACATTTGTCAGATTTAACAGACACAGCAATACCTGAAGTTATATAACCTTAATCTTAAAGTCACTGCTTCTATACTTGGCCTGTTGTTGTGTCCTGCAGTAGTAGGAGAGAGAAGAGAGATCCAGCAGGCAGGGATGGTGCAGCAATAGTGATTTATTTAATTATTTTACAACTCTTTTATACCTTTTTCTTCATAGTCTCATTGGTCAAAGGATCAGCCACCTTCTTAGGGGTCGTTGGCTAACTCCTATTGTCAAAATATTTCTCTATTGTACTATAAACAATTTTCAGGTGTTCACAGTTTACAATAACTCTACTGATAGCCCTCGTGAGAGGCTTTTCTCTCCCACAGGACCAGAGAGAAGCAAGAAAAGTTCTTGCAAGCAGCATTTTTGTATCCACGCTTAGCCTAATCTAGTTTTTACTAACTTAAATGCTCAAGTATTTCATTATTTTAATCAAGATAAACCAAAAGTGTATCAAGAGTGTTGTCAGGTTATATTTTATGAAATCCTTTATTGAAGAATCTTGTTGGTTTTGTATTAATAGCTTCTCACCAAGAGGAAGCAAACTAAAATTTGTCAGCTACTGATTAAAACTTTAAACTAGTTCATCATGCTACTGAATAAAGAAATTACCGTAAACTGATAAACTGCTACTGAAAAAAGAATTCCAATACATTTGGTAGTATCCAGTAGTTCTTATTCTTAAAGTTTCTAGTATTTTTATTCCTGTTAGAGTGATACTCCATCCACTTGGGTCCCAAAAACCCAATGCAGTGCTACAGGCTGAGGGCAAAGTGTCTGGAAAGCTGCTCAGCAGAAAAGGGTCTGGGGGTGCTGGTTGACAGCAGCTGAACATGAACCAGTGAGTGCCCAGGTGGCCAAGAAGGCCAGTGGCATCCTGGCCTGTATCAGCAATAGTGTGGCCAGCAGCACCTGGGCAGTGATTGTCTCTCTGCACACAGCACTGGTGAGGCTGCACCTTGAGTGCTGTGTCCAGGTCTGGACTCCTCAATACAAGAAGGACATTGAGGTGCTGGAGCATGTCCATGGAAGGGCAGTGGAGCTGGTGAAGGGTCTGGAGAGTAAGTCCTATGAGAAGTGGCTGGGATTGTTTAGCCTAGGGAGAAAGGGGCTCAGGGAGGAACCTTATCACTGTCTATAACTACCTGAAAGGAGAGTGTAGCAAGGTGAGGTTTGGCCTTTTCTCCCAGGCAGTTGGTGACAGGACAAGAGGATATGGCCTCAGGATGCACCAGGAGAGGTTCAGGTTGTACATCAGGAAGAATTTCTTCATGGAAAGGATTGCTAAGAATTAGAACAGGGAGGTGGTGGAGTGTCCTGGTTTGAGACAAATTCAGAGGAACATCTGAAAATAAACATCGTCTGGTAGAAGGCAGGTTTCAGCTGCCACTCCCCCACCAGGTTCAGAAAGAAATTCCTCAAAGGAAAAAGTGAAAAAAACCTATTTATTTAACAAACGCAGTGCACGGCAGGCATGGGAAGAGAATAATGCTAAATAATAAAACCTCTTGCTGTAGAGAGAACCTGGTAAATTCTCAGAGTCCTTTCTTTGGGTGTGGTCTCTTTCTCCTCTTCAGAGCTGGGTCAGCATGGGCCCCCTCTAGGCCTCGGTGGAAAGTTCTCCCAGTGAGTTCTGGTGTTCTGAACAGTTCCAGAAGAGAAGAGGAAGAAGCCAAAATCACAAGGAAGGAAAAAGTAGCTCTCTGTCCCTCTGGAGAAACAGAGCCGAAAGCTGTCTGGAAAGCCGGAAGGGTACTTCCTCCACTCTTGCCACCGCAGAAGCATGCAGAGGAGTAGTGTGACCTTGGAGCACAAACTTCTTTGAAAAGTTTGCTTGGTTTTTTTCTCTCCCTCTTCTCAGGCTCTGTTCAAAGGCACAGAAAGGCACAGAAAGGCACAGGATTCATTTCTGGGCATAGAGCAGGTGATGGAAGATGCAACATCACAAAGTTACCCCAAGACATGGAGTCACCATTCCTGAGGTGTTCAAGAAATAGCTGGACATGGCACTTAGTGCTACGGTCTATTTGTCAAAGTGATGATCAAAGTTTGGACTCAGTGATCTTGGAGATCTTCTCCAACCTAAATGATTCTATGATTCAAAAATACAGTGTCTTAACAGAGGTGGATATGAATCAAATCTTCAGATGCTGACACTTTCCATTTTGAAAACTGTTAGCACAAGCTGTCACTAACTCTAAATTTTGCACCTAAGTTCTATACTTTTTGTAAGCTCAGAGCCAGATAAAAAGACCTGAGACTTCTCCAATGAAACTATAGCAGTCTCTCAGTGGGGCCCAGCTCAAAGCTCTAACTCCATCTCAAATTTAGCACGCACATTACTTACTGTGACTGACACACTAAGTTCAAGGCCAGTAACTTCAGGCATAAATTTACTAAAACTCATAATTCTGGACAATATTGTAGTATATGTCATAGCAGACTCCAGTTAATACAGTGAGTCCACATGTCTTCTAAGCCAGGGCAGTATTTGTGCTCTCTGCCTATTTTAGTATGTGTTAAAATGTCTTTAAATTATAATAGATTTCTCTTTAATTCTGCTTTCAATATCATTAACTAGGTTTAATGTATCCTTAAAGTGTTTCTTATAAGTATGTAAGTCTGTCTTTCCTAAGGTATTTAGTGAAACTTAATTCTCTCACTAGTGCAGAAATAGAGTTCTTGCATTATTATTTCTCCATTTAGTATTTTCAAATATTTGCTATACCAGGTAAGTCCCATGTTGTATCCTTTGAGGTAGACTGTGATGGTAGTTACCTTGCTACTTACTGATAAACGTTTAAGGAATTTAACATCGTGTTTTGAGGCATATAAAATGACAGAAGAAAATCATCTAGGAAACCGAGTCTATGTCTATTTGTATATTCATATGGGATTTTAAAAAATTGTATACCACAAACAGAGTCTGAAATTTGTCTGACCTATAAGATATCTGGAACTCTTTGTCTTTGAGTAATACAGATGATTTATTTTTTTTAATTACTAGTAGCATCAGAAAAATATGAATTTTAAAAATAAAAATGTGATCTTCTATTAAATATAAGCAGATGGTGTGGCTAATCTGTACAAAAAACCTGTGTGTCTGCTCCTGAATATAATATCCTCCTAAATGGTGGAAGGACAGATATAAAAGGAAATTTTTTTAATAATAATTTAATTCTTTAAATAGCCTGTGAGAGTTTATAACTAGACTATTTTGTCATGACATATTCAAGTACATACCCAAGTTTATGCAGCAGAACACTAATTTTGACTTCCAAGGGGCCAGTCTTTCCCCAGTCTACTGAAGAGATCTAGAGGACCCATGTTCTCACCTAAGAAGCAACCTAATGTGAAAGAAAATTCCTGCTACTTATAGCAGATATGTTGTAGCTCTTTTACACATCTATTTTAAGTTTTGTCTGAGAACTTAAAATTTGTATCCCCATTCAAAAAAGTGGAAAGATGGCAAATAATGTTGCATCTTGGTACAATGTGTTAGAAACACCCTTCTAGTGAAAGCACGAGAAAATTGAGTTTATGTATGCTCACAGACATATAAATAAGTTTCTGCAGTGATCTGGTGCAACGAAAATCTGAATGAGCTGTTTACAGTCTGTACAAGATAAGGATGACTGAAGTCTAGCAGTAGTCTACAAATGATAATATAAAATATTGAGCAGGTATCAAATGTAATGTTTAAAATTTAATTCACATTCTCCAAATAAATCAGGTTCCTTACTGTGATCATAGGCATCATTCATCAACATCTAGTAGTCATTTAATACCAGCTTTACGTTCACAGTCTTCTAAAAATTCATCCAAAGTATCACAGAATGAGTGCTGTTTTTCAGTTATAGGTAATATAACTGATAAACAGTTTTACTGAATAACTATTCCTGCCTTTGGCTAACAAGGAAAGCCTATTGGGGAGTCTTAGCTGTTACTCTAACTAATCATGCTTTTAAATTACCAAGACAAAATTAAACCCCTTTATTCTTACACTGATGCAAAGCTGGTTCATTTACTGGACTGTGAGAATATACCATTCTTATCAGTCAGGACATGTTAGTTATATAAGCTTAGCCCTGAGTAATTTATCTTCCTGAAGCCTGTGAAAGCAGCTGAAAACTGAACTTCAGTTTAATTTTTCTGCATGTGTCCTCTGCTAATTCATACACTGGGTGGCAAGTTTTACTGTCAGAGAAAGCTGTTACGATAATCTTGCATGACCTCCTGAGTAATTTTAAACAGCTGTTTAAAATTTGCTAATTTCCAGGCTAGAGTTACTTTTTAAACCAGAACATACAGCTGGTTGGCTATAGTATGGCATTTTATGCCAATAAAAACCTGTTCAGCAGCAAAAGATGTTCTTAGAAGATTGCAATAGCCTCCATCTCTTGGCAAAACTAATAGTAAAAATCTTAAATTTTTATTTTTATTACTCACAGATCTCTTTCCAATTTTTTAACTTCCATTACAAGATAAGGACACTAGAACAAAGCCAAATACTCTAGCAACAGGCTCACTATGTCATACGGACAGTTAGTACTAATCTTTTATTTCTACTTAATGTTTGTTGTCTGTATACCCAAGCATGCCATTCAAACTGGAAATGAGTAGAATCATACCTTACAAAATTTTGTTCTGCCATACAATAATATTATCTAGTTGGTTGACAAAGGAGATGGTTCCTACTGAATTGAAAAATTTTTAAGTTTTGTGATGCACTGAGTTGATTTTTGTGGCTGATTTTTGTTGTACATTGTCTCTGATACTGATTTTCCTTTGGGTCCTACTGCATGATTATTTCATACATCAGAGAGCTGTTGTTGTGCAAGATACTTTGTTTCACTCAAAGTACTTGAAATATGTGACCAATGTGCAAATAAAGATATTGGGTTACAAACTGTAAAGCTGCATCAAACTTCAGGCTTCAGCATCTGAAGCTGTGAATCTAAGAATAATCTTAGGCTTCCAGACTCTCAGAAAAATAAACTTTGTTTTTAAATTGCAGGAATTTGCATTGCACACTAAATTCTGGAGTTTAACAGACTATCTATAAACACCAGATTTCATTCCACTTTAAAACTTTGTGCAAAACTGATGCAGTTAGAAAGTCAGTATATAACAAGAATGAATATGTTTTTAGCTGACATAATGTGATTTTAATATGGTGATTCTCCAGTAACATGCTGGGGATTTATCTTGGTAGGTTTTACTTATGGATAAATTGAAATCAATGAACATGATATAAACCACTGTGGCTGTAATGGGTTGAACCTCCGTGATTGACAAGTTCCTGAGCCAATCGCTTTTGCGGTTTTGCATATAAAAAGCCCAGGCAGGGTGAGAATTTCCTCTTTGTCTTCTGGGCCCAAGGGCTGAGGGGTGGTCGAGGGTGGGGGACCCTGAGGGCCAGACCCGGGTCTGGGCCAGGCCCTTCTCCTCGACCCCTCAGGGCGGCAGCGCGGGGCCGGCCCTCCCCTGCCAGGGCCGAGCTGTCCCTGCTCCGCAGGCAGCCTCTGGCTGAGGCCGCGGGGCCCAGATGAAGTCATGGAACCGCCGGGACCGGCGGGAGCCAAGGAGACACCTTTGCATCCAGCACAGCCCTCGCCGAGGCTGAAGGAAACACTGCACTGCAGCCAACAAAAAATACCTTTTCTTTCAAGTCAGCGAGGAAAGAAGAGAGAAGTAAACTCACATGGGACAAAGCTGAACATGGCGATGCCAAGGTCAGAGATAGAGGGGATGGGACAGGACCACTTGGGAAGGCAGCTATAGCAACGGGAAAAGAGGGCTGCTGTGCTTTTTAGCGTGAAGCTTGAAAGATGCTTCTTGTAAAGCCATAGAAAAGGGCTTTAATCCATTTGAAAAACTTGGAGGGGNCCATACATTTTCCTCTATGAATCCATATTCCACTTACACACATACTTAGATTTTGTGTGTTTGGCATTTAAAGCAGCGTCAAACCACAACAGTGGCTAAAAAGCGTATTTTGAACTCACTTTCATTACATTTTTGGGAGGGACATGGACAGAACACTACTGCATTTAATTTAGTTACAATGCACAGTAAACAATAACGTATCTCAACAGATAAGTTGTAGTATATTTTTTATGAATATGTAAATATTGATAAATTATATTACTAATTTATGTGAGGATTTATTTGCATTATTTAAAATAATCTTACTACCGTTTACTGTCTTTACTTTTTGGGTGGGGACCATTCTACCAGAGTTTAAATACCTGGGCACAAGTACCTCAATTTTGCTCCAGTAAATTCTTCTTAGCCAATCTTCTTAGTCAACAGGTATCTCATATTGTCAGCACCAATTTGCACCTGATACTGTGTTTGGTATAGGTGGGTAGTAAGAGGAAGACTTGTGCATGTTTTGGATCATGAGTTTAAACCCACTAGTTTCTGACTAAGTTTACCAAGTCATATTTCATGATTAGCTGAAAGAATTCTTCCACAAGATGACTTCACCATGTTCTGGTCCATGCTTTAAAGGAATGAATGCACCGAGTTAAATCTGCAGTATTCTGAATTGTTCTTAATAAAAAAAAACCCCAATCCTTCATGTTTCAATTCATTCAGAGGAACAGTATCATAAACCCTTGTCGTGGTTTAGAAGTGGTACGTTCCAATTTAGTGCTCCCACTAAAACCACACACTGCTCCCCTTCACCCCTCCAACTGAAGGCACAAAAGGCAGAGATCACAAGTTGAGTTAAGAACAATTTACTGGAAACCACAATGACATAAAATGAACAGTAACAGCAGCAATACAGAGGGTATAGGTCAGAACCAAATCGTGTGCACGCCCTGCCCTCCCCCCACCCCCAAATAACAGACAATACCAGAAGCCTCCCTCCATCACTTTTGCTCAACCAGAATGAACCCCTTCTCTCTGGAAGACAGTCCCTTTCCCTTACCACTGGCAATGGCGTGAAGTGGTATAAACTAACCTCTGTGTCCTAGCCACGTCCCCTCACAGCTACTGCGAAAATCAACCTTGTCCTGGCTGGAATCTGGACAACCTAAATCTGTTTCTTAGGTCATCACACCTCAATCTTATTCAGTGTCAAATCTGTATTTGATTCACTCGCTACTCTATTTCTCTTCTCCTTTATTTTTTCTTAGCTTTCTCTTTTTCACTTCCCAAATACATAGTCAAAACAAAATAAAAGCTGTGAAATGTTCCTGTCCCATTGTGCTTTAGAAGTGCTTTTCTTGGCAGTGATACATATTTATATCTCACACCTTTATCTTGGGCTACTGCCAGTGATGCAATATTTATGATGAAACTGGTCATTATTCTTTTCCATGGAATTCTGAGCAGTCATTTGACTCTTTCCTAAATGTCCGTACTTAAAAAAAACTTGTCTGAGGACACAACAGCAGCAAAACAGTGCTGTTTAGAGAAGGATATATTTGCCTGTAGGAAGTCCACTTTACAAAGTCACTTTATATGTAAACATGGCAGAAATTTGCATATATTTGGGAAAAATAAATCTCCAAGGATTTGCCTAATCATAAGAAGAATTTTGAACAGCTTTTCTGAGTCACCAATTAAAAAAAGTTAAGTGGGGTTTTGTTAGTAATGTGAAGCAGACAACATGCATAGGCACTGAAAGAACCCAGGGCATTCCACCCCTTTTGTTCTTGGTCTAGGTTCTCAAGTTTTCAGGTAGAAATCTGACTGGAACTGTGTTTGTTAAAAATGAAATTATGCTCCTTTTGTGCAAACTCTCAGTGTTGCATTATTTATTTATTTTCTGTAAACCTGAGTGGATTTTTTTTTAATATTAAGACACTCTAAAGATGTGGCTATGTTGCCTACACAGACATAGCTTTTAGTAAGGCCCTTCATAATGGACTCAATGATCTCAAAGGTCTTTTCCAACCTAGTTTATTCTGTGATTCTGTGATAAGTGCAAACTTTTCAGTAGCTGCTGAAAATATAATATTTTATTGTGATATTCTATTTCATACCCTGTAGATCTCCTGTAACCTCACTTAAAATCATTTGTACTTTATATCTGATCTAGTGATAATATTTGTTTGAGTGTATAGGTGTAAAAGCATAGTTAGACCACTCTGAACACACAGGGCGAATTTCAAAATGCAATTGTTAGGTGGAGAAAACATCAATTACCTAAACAAAAAATGAAGCATTTTTAGAAGCAGAAGTACTCTAAGGAGAGCTCTCATTTAGCACAGTTAAATTTAATTGCAACAAAAATTATAAGTGGTTGTAGAAAATATTTGCTTTTAAATATAAACTAGTAGGATAATAAATATTGAATAAAATATGAAATGGTTGCAAGTATGGTTTGGATCATCGGGTAATTTGGTTACAACCTAAGATAATTATTTCAATGCAACCGCATGCAAAGCTGTTTATATAAGAATTTTTACCGAATGTCTGCCTTGAAAAGCACGAAATCAGAGTTTTAATATTCTTTGGAGATATCATCCTCATACTGAGTGAGCCAATGTGGTACCAAACACTAATTAAATGCTTATAAAAAGGGAAACAAGTAGTGGACAGAGGAATCAGTTTTCCTTTTCCTTCTGCAGCACTTGAAAGTACAGCCCAGAGGAGTCTGCCCCTGCTTCTGGTGCCAGCTCATTGAACTGAATGGGAAACTCCTGGAAAACCTCTAACTAGAAACGCAGATACAGTCCAGTATGCACAGTGGGAAAAGCTGTACTATGTGGAACTTGGGGACTGTGACCTATTTGTCCTATTAACAGGCCTTAGAAAACTCTTCTGATTACTCTATATCTGTGTATAAATCTCTGAAAAGACGTGAAAAGTTGGAGTTTGAATCAAAGAAATTATGCATGAAATAGATTTCCTAAAGAAAGGTAATTCATAATCAGATAAGGTCAAATAGGAAGAGAATAAACTTATATTAGACACACTTTTTAATTCATGGACATATTAGAGGTGTGGCATTAAGCCAAGTTAGCTTTGTCCAGACTGCCATGAGAGTTACTAACCTAAGACCAAGGTCATGGTCTATTGGATCATGCAGCATTATTCAAGTAATACAAAATAATTAATCTAGTAATACAAAATAATCTTATATTCAAGTAATACAAAATAATTAGTATAAATTCTATAAGTAGTCCGAGTCTGCAGCACGTGGAGGATGATGGCGGAGCAGATGTACACAGTGTAACTTCTGGGGAACGCCACACCGGAGCAAATGTCTCATATTGCAACAGGTCTTACTAAATAGTTTGTCCCTATCTTTATTATGTGCCCACTTGAACCAGAGAAACACTGCAATGAGATCTCTCCAGAGCCTTCTCCTCTCAGTCTGAACATCTCCAACTCTCAGACATTCCTCATAGGAGAGGTGCTACAGTCCTCTGATCATTCTGATCATTTTTGTGGCTCATCTCAAGACCCACTCCAGTTGGTCCTTGTCCTTCTTGTACTGAGGACTCCTCAGCTGGACACAGTACCCCAAATGGGATATCACCAGAGCAGAGATGAGCCGTAGAACCACCCTGCTGACCTGTTGGCCATACTTCTTTTGATGATGCCCAGGTTGTGAATAGTTTTCTGGGTTACCAGCTGACGCTGCCAAGTCATGTTTTGCTTCTTGTCGACCGACATCTCAAGTCCTTCTCAGGGCTATTCTCAATCTGTCTCTGCCCAGCCTGTATTTGTGATTGGGATTACTCGCATGCAGGACCTCGTACCTGGCCTTGTTGAACTTCATGAGGTTTGAACAGACTCTCCTCGCAAGCCTGTCAAGGTCCCTCTGGATGATGTCCCTTTCCTCCAATACGTCATTCAGTTTGAAGTCTTCTGCAAACTTGCTGAGAGTCCACTCAATCCTACTATGTCATTGGTGAAAATGTTAACATAATGTAGGACCTAAAAGAAACCTTTTCCTTTCTGGAGTAGCAGAAAGCATACTCCTACCGCTGTGATTCTAATTTAGGTTTTGGAGTTTTGCCCATTACTGGATTGATTTTTACAGATTAAAAGCACCACCAAATTTACTTGACCAAGGTTTGTGGTTATGCAGGATAAAGTAAAATATTACTGTCATGTGTATACATGTTCTATATGTCTACACAGACAGGTGATGTCTACTAATCCTGAGGTGAGACTGATTCTCATACCAGTGTAGGTGTCTCTGAACAACTTTACATATATTTGATCTTCCTTGGCAAGAACTGTAGGGTGAGACTGTAGGACATAATGAATTCCCTCCATTATTGACAACAATATGGGAAGAACTGACTGATCTCTTCAAATAAAATGAAGGTACTCTTAATTCAAAGATCTCCTTCATTTCAAGAATACCATTAGCATTCTAATGTAACTGACTTCCGCTCCTGGAACCCATATGCAGCCAGGAGAAATCAACATGAAAATGGTATCATCTCTTTATACCAAATGATATTTTAAGTGCAACTCTGAGTATTATAAGCCTATCTGATGCCGGCTTTTTATGTTTTCTTATTCGTGCAAACAAAACTCATGACTTATCTGATACAATGAAAACACGCTTAAACCGCTTTTTTTTTAAGTTGGAAGTCATTAAACCTGTGTCTGTGTGGCATGTGGAT
>VYZQ01054890.1:0-27452 GCA_013400655.1 Mystacornis crossleyi | reverse complement strand
TTTTTTTTTTTTTTGTGTAGGTGATATTTTTGTATCAAATGTTTGTGTCTGCTCAATACTTGACGTGCCCTTACCTGTGGAAACTACTGGTATAAGAAATAGGCATTACCCATTTTAAACACTGGTGAAGCTATGGCAAAACATTGGCAACTCAGCTGAAAAATGCATCGTTTGTAGGTTTTGGTATCTTTTCTCTTCGTCCTTACTTAAGTGTTTTGAGCAATACATCTTGAATTTGTGTAGTATCATTTTAACAAGATGCACTTCCCAGTACTTTATGGGCTGAAAGAGCAGGAAGAAGCAGAAATGACAATAGAATTGACTTGAGAGGTGTCAGTAAGAACATTGTGGGCCAAGCTTCATTCATCTTGTGGGAACAAATGACTTCCTGAGTTAAGGGAGCTAAGTCTGAACCAAAATCTTTTCTTCATCTGTGTCAAAAATATAGGCCTTACTTTGAATGCAAGAACATGCACAGTGAGAGCCATACAAGTTTTAAATGACAGCAGCAGGAAAAATTCATCATGACAATTCCTTCCTGTTATCTTTCATAGCTTTATTAGAAGCAGGCAAAAATATAGAAGCAGGAGAATATAAAGCTCTCTGGACCACCTCCTCCCTCTCCCTGGCTGCCCTCTGCACTTGCAGGGCTTAAGCTGATATTTCACTGAAGTGTGGTTTAGGAGTTATCAAGGAAGAATATTATAATTGCACATGAAAAACATGACTGAGGAGGCACCTTAATAATACTTGCTATCCTACAGAAATGGAGAGGAAGTGCATGTGTGTGAAGGGAGCACAGGGTGTGTGAGAAGGAATTTTAATCCCTTACATAAAAATAGTGTGACGTACGTATTCTAGACAGTACAGCATGTGTTTTAAGAGCACTGGAAGACACCAGAGAAAAACCCCTTCCTTTATGACTTGTAAATGAAAAACCAAAGTTTCGGAAAACTCTGGCATCATTATTTTCAACAAGCAATAGGATGTTGACTATTACTAAAGAAACTATTCTAAAAGAGGCATGGACAGTGTGCCTTGACTCCAGGCCAGTCATTCAGCTGGAGGTTGCATGAGCACAGTCTGCACAACAAGGGACAGAAGTGAATCCAACATACTTCCAGCAGCTGGGATTAAGATGGTTTTCTCGTCTGCTGTACACTTGTCAAGATCAGTGTTATAAAAAAGTCTGAGAAGGAATTTTTTTTTCCCTCTCAGACTAACTGACTGTCCAGCAACTTTGATGTGTACTGACAAATGAGGGACCCAGTTTTCTCCAAGGCATGCAGGCAAAAAGTACCTGAAGTGCAGTCTCATCTTTTTTTTTTGGCATGTGCAGTGAGGGCCTGGAAGAAGCCCACTGCGTGAGCACCAATGTGATATGACTGTTTACATGTTCAGAAAATCATGGCCAGAATGTGCTCTGTTGGTTTGAATAAACAGGTTCAACTGTTCAATTGCAGAGGAGCAGCATCCTGCAGGAATTAATGAGCCTTCTAGGACATCACAGATCTTTAAAAAAGCATAAAAGAATTTAGGATGTCTGACACTAATCAGTTATAACTCTGTATCCCACAGGATGGGCTGACCCCCCTCCACTGTGGAGCAAGAAGTGGCCATGAACAGGTTGTAGAAATGCTGCTGGATCGTGGTGCCCCTATTCTTTCCAAAACCAAGGTAACTGGTACTCTTTCCTGCTGGGATAATCCTGGCACATTTTTTTCTTTTTCCTGATGTAATTCTGTATGTCTCATATGTTTAAGGGTTTGGCAATAACTTTCCTATTTCTTAGTTATTTAAAGTAACTGTGTGGGAGCTCTCCAAAGTGAATGCCGTATGTAGCGCACGTCTGCATATGTAAAATGTGTTAACTCGAGATATACAAGAAAAAATTTCTGTGCCAACCAGAAAGGCTTGTGTGGTAACCCTATCCCTCAGAATTTCAGCAGCTGAAGATCTCTGTGTCTATCCTGGAATAAGTACACGGTGATTACAATAAATCTTCAGCTTGTACCAATTACCTTAAGGCTAGAGAAGAGACAAGAGATAAAAATAGAGCAATGTCCCTTTGCAGAGACAGCTCGTATTTCCTAANCAGAAAGGCTTGTGTGGTAACCCTATCCCTCAGAATTTCAGCAGCTGAAGATCTCTGTGTCTATCCTGGTATAAGTACACGGTGATTACAATAAATCTTCAGCTTGTACCAATTTACCTTAAGGCTAGAGAAGAGACAAGAGATAAAAATAGAGCAATGTCCCTTTGCAGAGACAGCTCGTATTTCCTAAGGCCTTAGCCTGATTATCAGTTTCTCCGCTTTCTATCTCTCTGCAGTTTATCACACAAAATTCTCCCTGGGAATTTGAAATCACCTGCGCCAGGGTGCACAGATTGCTTTAGACCCGAGGGCTGGCATTAGAGGAAGCCCTTGCCAGAGCTCTCCTGGCGGTGGTCTCAGCTGGGCTGTTACTGGTGATTTCAAATCTCAGAGCAGCAGCCTGCTCTGCACCACTGCAATCCGTGACTTTCCCATTCAGGGGTGACATTTGGGCTGTGCAGTTTGTTGAAGTTCTTTCCAAAGATAACCTTCCACTATGTGGGTTTTTTTTTTCTTAGTCTGTAACCAATGTGTTTCAGCAACATTTCTCTTCCGTTGTTATTTCTTTTCTCTCTCTGTCATCCTGTGCTGTTCTGTCTCAGCACCCTTCTATATTCTGCTTTTCTCCTCCCTCTTTTTTTCCCCTTTACTGGAGTATATTTAGCGTTTGTTTGGGGAGGTTGGCACCAGCTTTCCTCTGCTCAGTGAGTCACTGGCAAGAGCTGTCATGGCTAATCTGACAGACAGTTTTCACCCATCCTCTGCATGTGGAATTTCCATGGACTCCCACAGCCCTGGCTTGCAAACTCCATGAGCAGGGGAGAACCACAGGGGGCTGTCTGGGATCCCCTTGGGCCACATCTGCCACTCTTGGAGCCTAGAGCTCATACTCCAGGGAGAAAGGCTCATCCACCCTCTCATATAGCTCTTTTTATTACTTAAAGGGAAAAAGAACCCCAAACCGCCACCAAAACAAATCCACAAAACCCTAAGACAACAACAACAAACCAAACCAAAAACACCCACGTAAACATACACCCTATTTCTTTCATTTCCACCATCGTAAATGAAAACTTCTCCTAAGGAACTACGTTTCCTTGTTGCATGGATGTTGTGCTTTCAGGTCTTACCCCTAAACTTAATCTGCTGTTCAAGGACTGTAGGTTTTGAATTTGTTGCTCTGCCTGAGCAGACTCACACAGCGTGGCCCAGAGTTCACTAGACAAAATCAGGCAGATTACATGGGATAGTGGATTTGAAATCGCCCCAGGCTGAAAGACAGGCTGGATGTTGGTCTGCAGAGGCTTATATAAACAACTTTTGCAAAACAGGAGCCTCCTCTGGAAGAGGGAAAGCTGTTACATGTTATAAAGTGAACAGAAGAAAGTGCAGAGCTTCCTGCATTTCCTTCTGATGTGTTAATTCTACCATTTTCAGAAGGTAAGATAGGGAGTAGCTGTACCTCTGAATGGCATAAATGAATTCATTCATTTGGTGCTAAACTGCAGTACTGTCCTCTGCAAAAATAAGTGGCTCCATTCTCTTCAAATTAAGTCATATATTATTGAAAATAAGGCACATCTTTGAAAGAATCTGAACTTCACAAAGTTTTCTCATGTTATGTAAAACTCTTTCAGAATAATAACCAGGCTGCAGTTTGATAGCAGTTTCCTGCTAGAGATGGTTTAGTGTAGTGCTGACCTTTTTTTTTGCACTGGAAGAACCCTAGATTCACTTTCAGGGAAGGCAATGACCTCATGAATTATATGGGGGTTTCTACAGGCAAAATGAAAAGGGAGTTCTAGTCCTGAATATGCCAGTGATTTTCTGTGTAAAAAATTACATCTCTGTCAATAAATATCCATCTTTTTTTAATAACTGGTTTTCCAGACTTCTCTTTGTCTTTTTTCTTTTTTTTTCTTTCCCCAAGGTTAATGGCACTTTCCCTGATTAAAGTTCTTTGACACAGCTACAAAATAAGCTCTGTAATTTTATGTTTGCCTAGTCAGACAGTTGATACTTTTTTCACCTCTATGGTCCTGTCATCCCCTTTCTCAGTCCTGTTTTGTTTTGAGTTTTTTTTGTTTGGTTTGGGGTTTTGTTTTTGAGGTATGGTGTGACTGTCAGTATCTTTGATTAATCTTGTACTTCTTTCCCTTGCATTATTTTCTGGGCAATCTTTTCAAAAAACAGTAATGTAAGAGTAATTATAAAGTGGCTCCATCCTAAAGTACCAGATCACTTCTGAGGGTCATTGTTGGGTTATCTCTCATGGGGATATGGGCCTGGAGAACACCTATCATGTAATATTTTTATTTTCAATGTGGCATTGAAATATCAACTGACTGGCGTAAGATTATAGAGTATCTTCTACTGCAACAGAATTAAGCCTGGTATAACAAAAGGGTATAACAAAAGGGTATAACAAAAGACAATTTTCCAGTTATTTTTTTGTCTTCATCAACTTCTTTAGCATTCAGTCTTGTTTCTTGCTTTTCTGTGTGAAGTCTGGCTAGCTGCTGCACTTCTCTTGTCCATGGCAGATTTTTATCAAGTGTTTTGCCGATTTTTCAAATTGGCATCTAACTGCTCTGTTTCTTCCTTTCTTTTCTATCAATGTCAGTCTTTTTGGTACGAGTCTCTCCTGTTAGCAAGTCCCATATCTACTCCTCAATCTCTTACTCCATTAATAAGCACGGTTTATTGGCTGTTACTGTGAAGAATGACACTTTTCCCCTGAAGGATCTTTCTTATAAAAATGGAGCAGAATGGTGTTTAAAGTTTCATGATTTTTTTACTCTCACCTAAAAAGCATCATCATTTGTAGGCTGTTACCAGGAGGGCTTAGTGGCCAATGGAAATTAATCTTTTTTTTTGTTCTGCTGTTAACTACACTAGAAGACAGTGAAAACATTTAAAATGCCTTGCTGGTATCAAGCTTCCATGCAGATAATTGCCGTAGTAGCCTTTGGGAATGGGAGAGAGGCTTATCCAAGCCAACATAAATCACAAGTGAGATGCCCACGAGATAACCTTACTTGAAGGATGTTAGTGTGTCCGAGAATATCTGTGTCTCAGCACTGCCTGTAAACTGCTCTCCAGTTCTGACAGGATGCGCCTGTTTGCTTTCACCATCCCGCTTCCGTCTCGACTTAAAAAATTATTTCACTGTGTATTTCCACCTTTATTTCGAGTGGTTGTTATTGCTGCTATCACAGGGCCCCGGGAAGGGTGAGGGAAGGGTCGGTTTCAGAGAGCCCGAGATCTCGGCTGGTTTGCCTCGCTCCTTTGCCTTTGCTGGCTGCGGTCACATGAGGGCACTGCGTCTGTGAGCAAAGGTTTGTGTCTCACGATGCAGACACAGTGTACTGGCAGTCACCTACAGCTTATAAACTATTGTGTGCTGCTACAGGAATAGCTTCTGCACTCAAAACTAATTTTGGCAGTAGAAGAATCGAGTTAAAAAAAAAAAACAAAACAACTACAACTGGAAGAAGGAGCTATGTACCACTGCTAACAAAGCCTCTTTCATTCTGGTGTATTTTTTTAATCTTTCATCCTGAAATAGTGTCAGTCCTTTCAGTTTTTGAGAATTTTCTCTCATGGTTTTACTCTGGAAATACAATATATTTTGGCAGCTTGTTCACTATTTTAAACACTGCAAGAAACAATTCACTAGTGCATGAATCTCTCTCAGGCATTTCCCTGGTGGAACAGCTTTGCCACTGCTGCTGGTAGGTCACAGCATGGAGGTTTTATTCAGAGATTTTTAGCCGAGTGGAAACTTTCGGTGTTTTACCAATGTAGACTGGGAAGAGCGGTCTCCAGAGCTGTGTAATGTGGTGTAAGCATGTGTACACCCCAAATTCAGGAAAACACGAGTGGAGGGGTGAAGGAAGGCTGCAGTGTTCACTGAGTGATGCTCTGACCTGGGCTGTCATGCCTGGTGTATACAAGCCACATTATAGTGGTGAGTTTAATGCAGCTTTACAAACCAGCAAATTCCCTGGCTGGGGTGTTAAAAGTCACAAAGTGCTGTTCCTCACATAACTCATGTAAATTGAGCAGCTTGTCTGAGCCGTGCTGGCTGAAAGAAGCTACATTTAGAGCATCGCTGGTATGTTGTGACGGTTTTTCAGTGTGGGGCTGCCTACAAACTCCAACCAAACAAGCTTCAAATTCTGGAGTAAGAATCCCCATCCTTACACCAAACATGTTAAGTTTATTTTGGGTGCTCTCTGGGCTCGTAAAATTCTTCGTACAACAAACGCTCCAAGAACAAGGCAGAGGAGTTTCCCTTCTCTGAGCATCCTCTAACCCATCCGTGCTGGGTCTCTCTGTTGGCAGAATGGTTTGTCTCCGTTGCACATGGCAACACAAGGGGATCATCTAAACTGTGTTCAGCTCCTGATTCAGCACAACGTGCCTGTGGACGACGTCACCAATGACTACCTGACTGCGCTGCACGTCGCTGCCCACTGTGGCCACTACAAAGTTGCCAAGGTTCTCTTGGACAAGAAAGCTAATCCTAATGCCAAAGCACTGGTGAGTACACAGCGGGGCGCTGCTCACAGCTCAACATTCCTGCACGGGTTCCTGACACTTACTGGGGAGTTATTTTCTGCCTGCTGATGGCTGGCGGTGAGGATGTGCTGTTATTGCCACAGCCCAAGAACAAACGCTCGAGGTTCAAAGTGTTAATGATGTATCATGCAATCGGAGCAGACCTTTGCTTGCAGACAGTCAGCAGTGATTTATGAATTTCTAGTGTAACTAGAGCACTTTTGCCTCCTGGTAGCTTTTTATGATTATGAATAGATGAAACAGCTGCAGAGATAACTGCTGTTTTTCTTGGTATGGAGAGAATCCTTATTTTCCAAGTATTTGTACAGAGAAAATAATCAGCAACGTTTAAAACTGAGGGAATTTTTATAAGTTCTTGATGTGAAACAGTAAAAGGTAGGAATGAGTTACATAATGAGTATTTGTGGTATTTAATGTCAACGGAGTCATATGCCGTTCTACTTTAGAAACAACTTCAGCAGCAAAATACATTAGTGCGGTTAAACTGCATACAAACAGAATTAATGCCTTTTGTTCAAATTGCAGTTGCAATCCATTCTATTTAAAACGTCTCTTTGATTTGTTCTTCAATAACTGTTCCAAAGAAATTTACATTCTGACATGAATTGGGTTGATTGGTTTCACAGCCTGATGCTAGCTCATTCAACTCCTGAAATGTTACGTGAGCTTCTGAAACCCTCACCAGCCAGGTGGGATTGGCTCTCTTGAAAACAGTACAGGCTCCACAGGTTTTCTTCTCTCTGCCCCTCTGTTTTTTGTGTCAGATCAACCTGTATTCAGGTGTCTGTGGTCAAGCTTTTATGATATGTGGGATTTGTTCACTACAACCGGCAAGTGGGGAGGCTCGTAGGCCTGTAATGTTTATTTTTACCTTCTGAAATCATCAAATCATCATCAGGTTTAGCTTGCTAGAGTTGCTGGCAGTGGCCTTTCACTGGTCTGGTAACCTAGCCACAAATGCCCTTCTCCCCTAAATCTTGTAGTGTTTCCTTTTGTTCTGCCCTGGTCCCCACTCAGGGTGGTCAAGTAGGAGTGTCAGTGCAGCATCTGGAACTGGAGCTTCTCTTCCCTGAAACACACCTGAGCTCACCCTGGGCATTGTCCACTGCCAAGGAGAGGGGTGAGAGCTGCCACACTGGAACAGACGATGGCATGGACCTCACACTGTGAAAAAATATGATATTTTTTACTATAGGGCAGGTAAAAAAAGATAATTTTGATCAGGTCTGAGGGACCAGCTCTGCCAGTTGTTTTCAGAATGCTCTCCAAGGTTTTTTTTTTTTTGTACAGAGCAGCATTAGGATTCAGTGCTCTGATGTTACTCTACCAGTCGTGGGTGCTCTGGACAGTTTATTTTCCTGATTTACTTGTTTTTACTTACTAAATAAGATGGTAGTTCTCATGTTCACTCCATTGCACACAATCTTTTTAAAGGAAGGGGTGAAATACTTGTAGTTGCAGTAAGCTGACAGGTAATGAATAAAAAAAAAACAAGTAGTAAAAATAGTTTGGAAGATGCAAATTTCAGAGCTCATGAAAGGTAAAGTGCTTTTTTTACCAGCAGTTCTGAAAGGTTAAAAAAAAAAACAAACAAACAAAAAAAAAAAACAACCGGAAAACCTCCACTCCAAATTCCTGAAAACCTCCAGCAGAAAACCCCACCCAGTTAAAAGTGAATATGGCAAACAAAAAAGAAGGATTTGATAGTTTTGGTGAATTGAGAATTTTTAAAATAAATAAATTACTGGAGTGGGCGATATATTTCATAATTAAAACTGGATATATTGAATAGATCTTTACCTTTTTAGAATTTTTTTCTTTCTTTTGCATGAAAAATCTACTAAACTCAAAACAAATTTGGGAGGTGTTTTGTTAAAACTGAAAAATCTTTTATGTGAATCCCATACATAATTCTATTTTTTAATGACACGAGGCATCAAAAAGTGTGTTCTTTCTCATTCCCAGAACGGTTTCACACCTCTTCACATTGCCTGCAAGAAGAACAGAATAAAAGTAATGGAACTTCTTCTAAAGCACGGTGCATCAATTCAAGCTGTAACTGAGGTAAGAAATGGTCTTTCCATGCTTGTCTTTGCTTTTTCTACAAATTTCTTTGAAACTGTATTGATTGATATTTGAGTATTTCTGAAGGAGCATGGACCAATCAAGTCAAAAACTGTTTTCAACTAGGTATTATGAAATAATAAAACTGAACAATAAAGTCAGTTACCCTAATGAATCATGAGCAACTGATACATGTTGGGATTACAGTGAGAATAACAAGTGAAATGTAACATAAAAGTTTTTCTCAAACCTAACATTTCTGCCAATTTTTTTTCTGTAATTTAAGGCACTGAAAGGATGAAATTGGCTCTGTTACAGGCATCAAGGTGAAGAATATGCTTCACTCAAGTCCTGTTTTAAAAGGTTGATTAATTAGACCTCGTTTTGGCTTTCCACAGAGAAGTTATATTCGCCCACCATCGTGGGACATCACAAATCAGCTAGGCAGAAGTCAATAAGCTGTCACTTCAGTCAGCATGAGATAGTCTGCACCCAGTTCTTGGCACAATTCGGGGGTGAATTAAGTACCTGTGGGAGTTTTTATCTGTGTGTATGTATATTGTACCAAGTTAGGAGAGGAGGAAAGATCACATACGTGAACGTGTGACCACTGTGGAATGAGCCACGTTAGACAATGACAGGGGGTGCCATGGATTAAACAAAGTTCCATGGATTAAACAAGATTAAACTATTCCCCATTAAACTATGGGGAGTAGTTCATCTCCACAAAACAGAGTTTGATTTACTATCTGGGGGATTGTTCTAATTATTCAGCAGCAAACCATACAGATCCCTTCCTGGCTTGACTGAGGGAGAAGGGTCTGCCCTGGCTACAGTTCGTGTAGCTCCAGACTAGCTTTTAAAAACTTCTAAAAGCATTTACTGAATTGTTGGAAATGTGTAAAAGAAGTAACACACTCAGCCAGTTGTTCTGCCTTCCTGCTCAAGTTTGCTGTTCTGCATGAGAAAGGAAAGAAAGTTTTCCTCACTTCTGCCCTCTGGGACTTGTATATGTCTGTGGGGAAGCTGCCTAAATTGTGGCGATTCCCGGAGATCCACTGAGCCTTCTCCTTCTCCTGGTAGCAAAACGCCCTTCCAAATCCTCTGGCTGACTGTTGGTACAGCTGTGCAGAAGCAGCTGTGAAGAGGCTTTAGGGTGATTCTACGTGGGGAAATATTAACTACTGATGGGATTTTTAAAGCAAAATCCTTGAGCTCATGCCCTGCTGAATGACTGCTCCCTTTTCCACCTCCTCCCTCCCTCTCTTTCTCTCCAGTTGGGCTTTCATATCCTGTGTAAGCGCTGTGGTGCAGATTCATGATGATCTTTCTTGCACTAGCTGAATGTTTCAGAAAGCCTTACCTTTGTACCAGGAATGCTTCTACATTTTTTTTTTTTTTGTGTTTCAAGATGATGTTTAACAAATGCCTGATCTTAATCTTGCTTAGCTATGGTTGATTGTTGATGAAGAACTACCGAATTCCTAGAAGGTTTACATGTTTGCTCATGAATCACACTGACAGGGGTTTCCAATTCTGTGTGCCTTTTAGTTTAAGCACATGTATATGGTTTTGAGAAGATGAAACCTTCTCAGAAGAGCAAGGACCTGGATTTATTTGCTTTAGAATAATTTATGTTTTCCTCGTGGCATTCTTGTAAAGGAATGTGGAAGCAGGTATTTGAATTGGACTTTGGTCTGTTTTCCAGTCGGGCCTAACTCCAATCCATGTTGCTGCCTTCATGGGACATGTAAATATTGTATCGCAGCTAATGCATCATGGAGCATCCCCCAACACTACCAACGTGGTGAGTCACAGGTTTCCTCTCAGCAAGGCAGGGCTGGGAGTGCATGGTAACATCTGGGAGCAGTACTGGGATGAAGTGAAGTGCCTGATTCCACTGTCCACCATCCACCTCCACAGCACCTGTGGCTCGTGCTGGAGTCATGGGAAAGTGCAGCCTGCTGGCTCCTGCTTGGGAGATGCTTGGCAGGTTGAGGACATTTCCAGAGGGGCTCACCCTAAGCAGGCTCTAATCTCTTGATTTTCTGAAGTAAAGAATGAGAACATACTGTAGCTTTTCATACATCATTTCTGAGATCTGTGCTTGACTGTTGAGCACTCTTTTCCCAAGACCCCGGGGGTCTGCCATTTAAGGAAAATTCAACAGATTGCAGCAGATTGTGGGGACATATTGGCTGTGTCCATCCAGCCGTCCGAGCGCGCTTTTCGGCTGGCTGTGTGCTGCGTGCCCCAAGGCTCCCGGGGCATGTGTAAAAACCAAACTTGTCGTTGGATGGGTATTTGGAAGTGGGGAAGTGGAAGGGAAGCAGAAGCTTGTTGATCCTCTTTAACAGTTTGGCCTCAAAATCTCCCTTTCACCTTCCATTCCCAGCTGCAGCTAGAAGACAATATTTTGTAAATATTCTTCATTGGCTAATTCTATTAAATTATGTAAAAATGCAACACCATTTGTTAATTAGCAGATGTTTGTACCTAAGGACATATTGATACCCAAAAATGTAGAAACCACTTTCCCTCCTGCATTGTTCTGGTTTTCCTGTGTTTGTCTTTCATTAAGTCCATGAAGCTTTAGATGAATGTACTCAGTAATGACTTCTTTTTCCCTTCTTGTTCAATCACCTCAGTGCTTGTCAGATAAAAAATGATAGTAGGGGCATAAGGCATTACAGGAGGAACGACAAATAAATGTGTGCCTGGATATACAATATTTGAAATACGTTTTTCACTAAATTCAGCTCCATTTAAATGGACATAATTTTTAGCATTGTTAGTAAAATCCTGGTAGTATAAAAATTGCGCTGTCCCTTTTCTGCAAAAAACAGTGACAAAGGCCACTACTGTGTTGGGAAACTGACCCTGCAGTAAATTGATTTGCAGCACAAAGTGACGGGTCAAATATTGATTTAATCTTACATCTTACAGATGACTACAGCAGAGTTTTCTAGCGGAGATCATTCTGAGCTGGGTCACCGGGGTTTCTGTGTTAGTGAAACACGCTGGTGTTTGCTCTTCCTGCAGCGTGTTTTTAATTCTGTTGTGTTTTTGCTGCTGCGTGCAGAGAGGAGAGACAGCGCTGCACATGGCAGCCAGAGCTGGCCAGACCGAGGTCGTCCGGTACCTGGTACAAAACGGAGCCCAGGTGGAGGCGAAAGCCAAGGTGAGGACATGGCCCAGGTGTCACAAACCTGGATGATCTGTTCTGGACAAAGCAAGGACTCACATTCATCTTGTGTGTGTCATTTGGGATGAGAAAGAGGTGAAGCCAAGGTCCTTTGTGTGATGCCCCCTGGTATTTTGTTGTGTACCCTCTTACTGTAGCCATGATCTGTAAGAGAGAAGGCAGGAGATGTCAGGCTGATACCATGCCAGTTTTTAATATAAATGATCGTGTGTTTGAAGAGTTTTATTTTGGAGTGGGACTTAAGGAGGCAGAGGAATTGCCCAAATCTGCTTTTATTTCAGCAGGCCTGGAAACCCCAGGCTTCTGGTGTCTCCTGTCATGTCCCTAAAGCAACAGCCTGCATGCATTCAAAAACAGTTAGACTTTTAAAGAACACCACCTAAAGGAAGGAATCACAGTGAGGGGATGTGGCAGAGGGCTAGAAAGAAGCAACAGATCCTATAGAAACAATTGCAGTTGAGGAAGGTAAGGATGGATGAAAAAGAAATGGTCAAGAGGCATGAAGGAACACACAAAATTATGGAAATCAAAGAGTTCCAGGAAACAGGCAGGACAAGGAGATAAATGGGTGCAATAAATTGCAGCCTTAATAGGTAAACTCAGGAAATACCTTTTTTCCCCAAATGGTGATAAAATGGATATAGTTAAAAAAAACAAACCTTTCTTTCATTGTGAAATTATCTGTGAATTGGGTCACAAATAAGTTGGCTGGTAAGATTATCTACTTATAAGGAACTCTGACTAAATATTTATAGCTGATACACTTGATAACTGCAAGGAGCCTTACAATAGAACTGATTCATGTGGTTTGTAAATCTCCAAAGACAGCCTTGAAAGTGAACAGCTCATGCTCAAAAGCACAGTCATGCAAATATTTTCTGAGTAAATTCACAGAATGATTTAATTTGTGCAAACTGCCATGGCCTGTGATCAATTTGTTATCATAAATAACAACTAAAAACAAGCAGTAGATTATACACCAGTCTAACATCAGCTGTGAGAAATTTGTGGGCAATTCCAGGAACAAACTGGAATCATTTGAGGACCACAAAGATGCTCCCCCAGTCAGAGGAGAATTGCCCTGCAGAGGAGCAGCATTTGTATCCTGGCACTCTCCCATCCTGAATCCCAGAGGTGTAAAATCACTCGGGGAGGATGAGGATGGGCAGAAGTCTCCCTTGCAGAGAATAGCCCAGAACTGCAGGACATGGGGCAGGCAATGCTCAAAAGGTAGGAAATTCAGCAGGGCAAAATGGGGAGAGAAAGATGTTTGGCCACACTATTGCGATAGTGAGCTTAATCCAGAGATTGTACAACAGAGAGTGGGGAGGGCAAAATTACAAAACCAAGTGAGAAAGTGACAATTCATTTCCACACTGTGCTCTATCATCAGTTACATCTATGGAAAAGTTATCTGCAAAATCCCAAACAGTCATTCACCAGTTAAAAAGCACAAAAATTATGATACCTTATGTAAGTTTCCAGGCAATAATTGATTGAGCTATTAAATGTTGCTGTGAAACATAAAAGAGATCAAGATGTGAGGACCAGAACTATGCATTGGCTCTGTTTTAAGAAAGGTCTGCAAAGCAAAGCGAGTCAAATCCAGATAAGGAAGAAAATTGGTAAATTTATAAACTTTTATGGATTATGTCCCTGGCTGGAATATTTTGTGATGCACTAACAAAGCACTAGGTATCTTTATTATATATAAGACAAGGAGAAAGCCGGTATGCAACATTCACTATGTAAGACCTCAGTAGAATTAAGGCTCATCTGTAGTGTTGAAAAGCAACAGAACGTGGGCAAATACTTTGTGTCCCAATGTGAGGTGCAGTTTTCTCATGCAGGCCTGTGTTGTTCCCTCTGTGTTTAGGATGACCAAACGCCGCTGCACATTTCTGCCCGCCTGGGGAAGGCAGACATCGTGCAGCAGCTGCTGCAGCAGGGAGCATCTCCCAATGCAGCCACCACGTCGGGCTACACGCCCCTGCACCTTTCTGCTCGGGAAGGGCACGAGGACGTAGCTTCTGTTCTTTTGGATCATGGTGCATCTCTGTCTATCATCACCAAGGTGAGCAAGCCGCAGGAGTGACAGCTCGAATCGTAAAACGTACCTGTGTCGAGGGCTGCTTGGGAACTAAATGCTCTAAGAGTCATACACACGTACAAACAGGGTAAGGGTGAGCTGCATTTTGTTAAAAGGGTACAAAGCTGCATGCTTGTACCTCAGGACCTGATGTATAACACATCCCAGTGATCAGACATGCATTTTCTTGGAATGAGAGGAATGCAGGGCAGGAATTCCAGGCGGGTGTTGATAAGCTTGCCCTTGGGTCTTTGGTAGTGTGAAGGAAGGAACCGACTCTTCCCTTGTTTAACATAGACAGTGCTTTGCCCTGCCAGACAAGGGCCTCCAGACCCCACAGGGCAGGTGGGAATCTGCAGACTTGCTGCCTGTACTCAGGACTGCATAAGGGGATGGATGGAAACAGCTGCATCCCTGCAGATCAGAGACAAACCTTACCCTGGGAAGAGTGCCCAGGGCTGCTACGTAACTGCTTTCTCTTACAGAAAGGATTTACTCCGCTGCATGTGGCTGCAAAATACGGGAAAATTGAGGTAGCCAACCTCCTCCTTCAGAAGAATGCATCTCCTGATGCCTCTGGAAAGGTAGGACGGAAGAAGCCACTGCCACTTGCACAGCAAATACCTAAAACTAGATAATATTTTAATAACATCCTCCTACCTACTTAACATCACACCAGTATCCACAGCCTGGGTTTAGCTGGAATTGGCTTCGTGGGGTATTCCAGTCCCTGCTGGGGCTGCCAAGAGCCAGCAAACTCTCGACGAAAGTGACTTTCATTGTCATTAATTGGCAACAAAATGATGTGCTCTGTGTTCACATCCCGGGGAATGGAGACAAACCATTCCCCTGTGTTCTACCCAGACTGTTTACAGTCCTTATCAGAGTATTTGGGCAGCTGGCTCTGCTTCCCCAGGTCTCATGACGGGAGGGCAAAGGCCAACAGGACCTCAAGCTTTTTAAACCAGCCCAGCTTGGATTTTTACAGATCCAAGGGGCAGTTTACTTATCCAGTGCAGTAAAAGGAAAACATTGCCAAGGGTGTGACCTCCTTACCCTGGGGGCAGCTCAGATATGTGCTTCTCTGTTCATCTATGCTGGGGACAGTGAATGGAGCTTTCACAGCTCAGAAAGGATTTCCAAATTTCTGTTTTATTTTTTATTTTAAAAGTTCCCAAAGACTCTGGATACGCAAATGAGTAACGAATGTGTTTTTTCACCTTATCTACTGAAATTTTCCAAGCTCCTGAGTTTCCCCCGGAGAGGGTCTGTAACAGCACTTGTTTGTTCTGCATGTGTTTTTAGAGCGGTTTAACACCACTGCATGTAGCTGCACACTACGATAATCAGAAAGTGGCCCTCCTGCTGTTGGATCAGGGAGCTTCACCTCACGCCTCTGCCAAGGTACAAGTACTGGCCACTCTGGAGGAGCAATACCCAGGCTTTTTATGTCGCTTTATTCCCTGTCTACCCCTGTTCTTTCTAGGCTGTGTATGTTTGCAGTTACAGGAGGCTCAGTGATCTTGTTAATGTCTCACATCCACATAAAGCTGCCAGAACAATTCTGCAGGTGAATAAAAGAGCAGTAAAAAAAGAAAATAAAGATGCAGAAACACTTTAAATCACCAGTTTCAGTCTCAGAGAATACTGAGCCTTGTTTTCATCAGTCCAGTCTCTTCAGTAACTTCTTGAAGCCAGCCAACTTTGTATCATTGCGTCTTAAGATCTGTGCAGGGCAAGCTTGGGGTTAAAGCCCAGCTGTACAGGGGTATTTCTCCTGTATTGTGCCACAGGATGACATCTGAGGTGAGATAAGTTTCTCAGCACAATATATGTAATTATTCACTTGCCTCTCAATGCTTCTTCCCCAGCGTAAATGGACTGGCAAGAAATAAAACTAGTCACAGCCCTGCTTTGATTGTAATTTACTGTAGGCAAGACAATACCTAGTGTAAGATTCCAGAGGATAGGAAAGAATAAATATGTAAATTTATTCTAATAGTGCATAGAACAAAGAGAATTTAGAGAAGCTCAAACTGTCTATTTCTTTTGTGGATCCCAGTTTTAAGTATGGCATGGATAAATACTATAATCAAAGTATAATCGATATTTGAACAGCAACTCTAGGTAAAGCAGGATGGAGACGTATGTAGGTTAAAGCAGGTTAAGTGCAGTGCAAATACCTCATCTGAAACCCAGATAATTTCCTTAAATCACTGCAACAAAAAAAAACCCTGTGGAGAAAGGAGAGCTGGTGGAAAAGCCAGTATTGTATCTAGATGGACAGCACTCCTTGATTGCCTTCCTCTCACACATGGCTGAGTGCAGCCATGGCACTGGAGGCCTTCTGCATGGCTGAAGGAGAGGATGGAGTGTGCCACACATGGTAGGTCCCGGAGTTTGCAGTGCAAGGAGGGGGAAGTTAAATAAACACGGAGCGCCAGCAGCAACGGCGCAGTTTAAAATCAATACTGTCGATAGCGGCAATCTGCCAGAGCAGTGCCCCGGGGGGAGCTGGAGTGATCTCTGAGCTTTCACAACTGCAGCACAGCACTCTCAAATGCCACTGGGGGGAAGAGAGGGCCTTCTGAAGAGGATGAGAAGGCACTGACCCAGTTTTCACTGAAAGAAGCTGCCTGTGGGAGCTGTGCATCCTGTAGGGACAGGGATTGCAGCAGCTCCTGCCAAGGGCTTGGGGAGTCCAAACCAAGGTGGAAGCCCTGTCGACTGTAGTGCAGCATTGCACAAACCCACATGTCGGGTCACCTTAGCTTCCCCATCTGTAACAAAACAGTTCTGCAGCTGCCACTTCAGGCCTCCAAGTGCCAGCTGTAAGTGTGCCTAAAAGAAAGCATTTGTTAGTGCTCTGCAGCCAGTGAGCCACGGCAGGGCCGAGCAGAGCGTCAATTCTAAATAAAATTAACCACAACATGTTCGTTGCTGCGGGCACCCACTGTGCACTCGTCCGAAAGATGATGTTGGTAACAGCAGATGATTTCCCGGTTTTTTTGTAAATGTGGTCCAGTAACTTAGTGTGTTATGTCATATCTCATCACTGGCTCCACAGTTAGTTTCATCGGCAGTTGCCTTTCCTGTGACACCACTGTCTTTAACGCTGGTCTCAAGAGTGGCTCATTAGCCAAGCCCAGCAAAATCTGCCTTGAAGAGTGGTAAGTGATAGGCTACGGGAAACGGGCATGTCAGAATGCAAGGCTGTGGTACAGTTATTCTCGTGAACCATTCTTCTCTTTTATAGGCAAAATTAGGCTTGTGCCTGATTTCACGTGGCTTATCCCTAATTTGAATTTGGCATCCACTTTACAGTGCCTTTCTTCCTTGCCACCCCATCCCCAAAGCCTTAGTTTTCCTCTGTCCCTTCATCTTTAACCATTTTCCCTTTTTCCACTCTTTCCCCTGGCAACCAGAACAACCCAATACCCTTCCTTCTAAACTTCTCTGTTCCTTTCTCCATCTATGTGTAGTGACAGAGTGCTGCCCTTATGAGAAGACGATGCAGACTGGGACTGAGCTGAATTTCAACTTCTATTTTTCAGTTCATTTTTTGCCTTCTCTTGGCAACCTGCTGCTGTCCATTCCCCTGACAGCAATATATGCCCATTTCTGAGGAAAAGGCTTGGAAAGTGCATTTGTTGTTTTACATAATGTAATATGAGCTCCATTTAAAGGACACGTTTTAGCAGATACACCGGATTTAGCATGTAATATTTAGGATTTATTAGGTGCTTGTGTGGCAATGACAGTCTAATGCAGGAAGTCTAAGGGAGAGGATTGTGTTTGTTTTTCCTGAAGCACTTTATCTTCAAAGTGAAAATTCAGTGGCCATGTGCTTCCTTTATTGATAGTGGCACTGTGTTTCCTGAGTGTCATTTTCAGGTATCTTAGTATCCAAGGTCTGAACGGAACCTGAACTGAATTCTGGAGATTACAGAACCCGTTCCACATGAAACTAGTGCTGTGCATCTCTTGCTGCCAGGTTCCTATTAAAGCTCTCTTGTAATCATTTGTGCACCCCCAGGAATTTATTCCTTGCTCACACCTGCACCACTCTGCATCCCTTGTGACGTCCCTTCCTGTTTAGTCCAGCCCTGCTGCCCTGTGGGTGCAGGGAGGAGCTCAGCCGGGTGAATGCTTTGTGCCTTCAGGTAGATTTCATTGGGCTGGGTAATCTGAGATGCAAATGGAACTTATGATACCATACAAAAATACAAAATTGTTTATGCAGCTTGGGTCTCAGCCCCCCTGACCTTGTCCCTTAGCCACATGCAAATGTGCTTGTCATTTACTTGAAAATGAGGGCTAATATATTTCTGACAGACAGGAAGTTCTTGATTAAGCAGTCATTGCAATCTGTACCAGGAGCTGGTCGTACCTCCATCAGAGTTTTGGTGTTTGCGTGCTGATCAGTTATTCTTCATATCCGTTTATCTATTTTCTGCCTGTCTGTCTTTTTTTAGAATTGCAAAACTGTATCATGCAATAGATACTGCATTTTTATTTTTAGTAGTGGGCTCCCTGGGCACACATATTGGAAGGAATAAGCAGATAAGGAATGCATGACTCTAAAGTTATATGCTTTAGTTTTCCCTTGATCTGAAAAAAACAGCCTGTCAGTAAGGTTTAGGGTAAATGCTGCAAGAAAGGCCATATTTCATGTACATAATGCTTTCACTCACACTGGGAAATGGGAAAAAACCCAAACAATAACAGCTGTTCTGAGTTATGAACACACATCCTGCTCTTCAGTTTGTTAAAGATTTTATGTACATTTAAGGAAGAGTAGCAAATGTCTGTGAAACAAAACTCAAAATCCTATTGCTATGAGTTGTCTCTTCTGAACAGGTATTTTTCCCAAATCCAAAAATTTACTTCAGAATCCTCCTCTTTGTAGCAGTACTTTCAAAAAAACCCGATTGCTTAAAGGTTGGACACATCGGTTAGTACAGCTTGTTAACATTGTATTTGACTGTGTTTGACAGAATTTTTAGAACTAATGGCATAATTATTGACCGAGTTGGGTAGGTGCAGAAAAGCGATTTATCACCTTGTTCCATGAGCAGCTCGCAATGAAGTGCTTTCTGTTGGCAGAATGGTTACACACCCCTGCACATAGCTGCCAAGAAGAACCAGATGGACATAGCCACCACACTGCTGGAATACGGTGCTGACGCCAACGCCGTCACCAGGCAGGGCATCGCCCCCGTGCACCTCGCCTCCCAGGACGGCCACGTGGACATGGTGTCACTGCTGCTCTCAAGAAATGCTAACGTCAACCTCAGCAACAAGGTGAGCGTTCCCCCCGCCGGGGGCCAAGGCAGTGAATAAACGTGGGGATGAGAAGGAGAGGGACCTGCAATTAAATTTTGCCCACTGGGATTCTGCGCGTGCTGAGAGCCGCTGCCGGTGTCTGAACGCACATCGTGGTCGCTCCTAGCAGAGAGCAGCATGCCATGTCACATTGAATGAACTGTGTTTTGTAGTGCCCGAGGTTTGGTGATAGCACATGCTGCAGTGGAATTTATTAATCCAGCGTTAATTTATGCTAGTCTGCCAAGAGATGCCCAGAGAGAAAATGTCTTCCTCCCCTCAGAGGCTGCTGGGGCTGGCACCTGTCATTTATCAGCCTCCAGGAATATGCCTGCTCATTTTTCTATTGCTATGCGTGTAATTGTAACATTTGCTGTACTTCTGTGTAATTTTTTGGTATTTGTAACATTTTTAGCACTGTAATATTTTATAACAAAAAATGTAACATGTACCAGCAAATGGTAACAAATATTACCACCTAATGGTAGCAGCTGGCTTGTTCAGGGATGCTGACTTTTTTAATACGATAATAACAAGAACTTTGTCTGAGATTTTGTTCCTTAATATAAGTGATTCTTCCTCCCCAGGATATGTTCCTTAGACCACAGTGACTTTTGGTGTAATTTCTCCTGGTGGTAGGAAAGGAAAGTTGATATATTTTGGCTTATGTGTGAATTCTTAGGCTGTTAAGTCTGCACTAAAGTAATGCTTCTAGCAAATGTGCAGCCTTAATTCTTTAAATGCCCCAATAGACATTATTTGCTATTGTCAAGTGCAGTTTCAGTATGGATTTGTGTGGCTAGACTGGAGAGGCAATAGAAATTTTTTTCATGGAAAATATTTCTTATTCTCAGCAGGTAAGAAGAGCCAGTGTCCTCCGAGGCAGTGGATGTTGCTGCACAGGGCTGCTATGTTTTCCTGCTTCTAACTTTTAAATTTGATTATTTTGGGGTTCTTCAGAAAGCTTCTCTTGCAGATGTAGATTTTTTTTTGCCCCCCACAAGTCTCAATCGTGTGTGGGCTTCTGCAGTGCAGGATGGACTTTGTATTCCCGCAGGGAAATTTGCCATGTGCATGTTCTGCATCCATTGGCTCTCCCGTTTTGCTGCTGATACAGAGAGCGTGATTGCAGTGCTTGGCACATTGCTTCAGTGCCACCAGAGGTTAATTACCTGCAGCATCCTTCAATCTGTTACTGTTCTCTTGTAATCTCCAGTTTCTCACTGTGCTGATAACACCACCTTTGGGGAGTAACTCCCCTCATGCCCTCTCAGGGATGCACATTTCCTCAGAGCACAGCACCTCTACATTTGAAGCCAGATGTTTAAAGCACACTGACTTCTGAGTTTTGCAGTTCTGCAATTGTGCGATGGGACTAAAAAGAGCATTTATTTCTTCAGGCCCCACAGAATGGTTGGGAGCTGCATACTCAGCAGCCATACTGAGCCCCCATATTGACCACTGCTTAAATTCTCTTAGAAGGTTTGGCTGTTATTATCAGGCTCCAATAGGTAATTTAGAGATGGTTACTGTTACATTTTTGTGTAATGTGACCCACCTAAGCTGTGTTATCATCAGGATTGCATCTTGGAGTGAAATGCAGTGGGACCCTCTCAAAATAACTGCCTTTGGTAGGGAATGCACTGTGGATGTGGGTTTGGGTTGAAGGGTAGAGAACTTAGCGAGTGCTCCTGCCTGGTGTGACAGCTGCTGCTACTTGCTCTTCTGTCCTTGGTGCTAAAAGCAGAGGGAGCAGGAGAGAAAATGAACTGTAATTTGCAAGTAAAGGATATTCTTTCTCATCCCTGGCAACATCTCCTCAGCAGATTCTCTCTTCTACGCCTTTTATCTTCAGCCCCTTTTATGTGGCAGAAAGTTTTCTGAGGTTTTAAGGCTGTTTAGATCTTGAGTTTTAAATTAGAAAAATTATTATCAGTACACATTCTCTATCGAGTCTGTATACGCCCTGAGCAGAGGGAAACGGGCCTGATTTCAAAGAAATGCAGTTTTGCTCTTTTATGTTTGTGTCTGAAAATTATCTAGTAGAGGAGTGAAAGGTAAGGATAAAACTGACTGAATGTAACTTCCCAAAAACTTGCAGAAGTTTAAATAATGATTCAATATTTTTTTAAAAGTCTGACTCATTATAAGGAAGTGAATTAGGAAGTAAAAAACTACTATGTGACTTTTCCTTAAAGTGCTCTAATTTGCTGTCCCACATGTAACGCTGCATGGAGAAATGTTCCTTGTCTTGAAGAAGCATCATCCTCCTGGCTTTTGAATTGTACTTTCCTGCAGATAAACAATGTCATTGTGAAGCACCTTACCCAATGAAAGTGGAATGTGTGACTTCTTTAAATTCAGTCGGATATTTAGAGTCATACTGATACCTGAATTTGCATTTTAGTGTCCACGTGCCTCCTCTGAAGGTTGTTTCTTGTTGTTTCTGATTTACAGAGTGGACTGACGCCCCTCCACCTGGCTGCTCAGGAGGACAGGGTCAATGTAGCAGAGGTTCTGGTTAACCAAGGAGCTGCTGTTGATTCACAGACCAAGGTACCAACACCACTGTCAGCATGAAATATTTCCTTTCAGGGAGGCGTGAGCCTCTAGACAGGACTGGTAATTGATTTCAGGGTGAAACTGAAATTGCAGCGGAGAAACATTCCGTGTAATAAATTATTGTAGAATATATTCTGAAAACTGAGATACATAAACTTGGGTGTTTAATGTCAAGCTCAGCCTTTGAGCAGTAAGCTTATTTTTTGCCAGATGTTCAGATCAATGTAGGTTTAGATTGTATCCTATTATTGTGCTTCACTGAGGGTAAGTGGGATTGATCTAGTTTTTGAGTAAGGAAACTGTTATCTTATATGAAATACATATATGCAGTGATGCTCCATTTCAAATTTACTTGCCCAAAAGTACTTTTACCTAAAGTAAGTATTTGGACTCCGAAATAAGAGACCTGGATTTCCAAGGTGCTTGGGGATGGCTTTTGAGACCTCCAGCAATGGCACCTCCCACTTCACTGTATTGCTTTGTAAGATCAGTGTCCTGAAGCAAAGAGCCTTTGCAGAAATGGTTTTATGCTCCCTAATGGTGTCCAGTGATCACAATTTAGTAATGATTTCGGTGTTGATTACACTTACATTCTCATGCATTGTCTGGATCTTGGAGGCATTCCTTTAGCTGGGCAAGAAATCAGTTGAGATCAAATACTTCAACCACAGCGGATCAAATCAGCCAGATGAGCCAAGTCTCACAATCGGACCTGCACGCTTTTGCAGAGCAGTGACTTTCACAGCTCTCTGCTAGGTGTATGCCACGAGTTAGGTGCTGTGCTTGCATCCCAGAATGTGCAGGTGTGTCAGACTGTCCAGCAAGATTATCATTCTACACTGACAGCTCAGAAAGGGCTGAGTCCATCACCGTGTCTGGCCGCAGCTCAGCTGATTCAGCTGATTCCCTCTGTGGCAGAGGGAAAAGTCATTGTTATCTGATTTTTCTACAGTGTAATTCCAGCTGTACCAGCTACTGATTTCAATAACAGTATCCTGAAATAGTTTTTCTAAAATCCCAGGAGCTTCTCCAGGTTTATACTTTGGTAACATATCCTCAGTATTTTAGGGATTAATCAGTCAGGGTTCTTATCTGCCTCGTCAAGCAGCAGCAGATGAAATCTGCCCTGGTTCAATCTTTGCAATTTCCTCAGATGAATGTGGTTGCCTTCATAGAGATGGCTTCTACCTGGTTTTGGTTTCAGTAGCAGGATGTTGCAGAACCTGTTCTTTTAACTTGGTCAGAGCTGAATCACCTCCCAGACCATACAAATTGTCTTTGAGTTTGCCTTTTGCCCCTCTGTGGAGCGCTCTTGTCCGTCCCACAAATAGCAGGCAGTCTAAAGAGACATTTATATTGACAGGTGCAGGCAGAAACACGTGTTTGCTTTGCCAGCTCTCCAGTGTCCAAATAGGATCCCATTCTGGGCTACAGTGGCCTTTTAGTCACATTAGGGTGGTGGGAACATCTGAGGTACTGTCACAGCTGAGAGGCAGGCAGGGCAGGGCAGGGCACGTCTGCGGGGTCCAAGGGACAGCCTGGTGCAGCTGCAGGAGCTCTGTCATCAGCTTCAGGCCTGGCAGCGTGCGAGCAGGCAGGTGACTCTGTAGAGACACATGGAAAAGGGGCTTCAGTTTATCATTCAGAGGTCTCCTCTGTGTGGCGCTGAATTTCATAATTGCAGCTCTGAAAATCGACCTAGTCATTAGGTAAAACGGGGAAAATACAGTTATGTTCTACTGTGTGCAACACAAATCCTGTCCCTCAGTAATAGTAATATAATTTTAAAGAAGTCAGAAGTAAATCCCTTGTTTTTCACCCTCATTCCTCATTCATATATGTAAGTAGTGTGAATAAAGAATAGTTTCCCAGTACACACTTGTTTCCATGGGACTGCTCCGTAATTGTTTGGACGTGGGGCAGGGACTTGGAGGTCAGGTGAAGTCATGTTGTATTTAAGCAGGACTACTCTGGGGTGTAAGAAGTCACCTGTCTGGGGAATTTTCCATCCTGTAGGCTTCTGTGGGGAAGAACCTGTAACAGCTTGTCCTCTTGTCCACCCTACTAGTTAGCCCTCCCTGCTGTAGGGCACTGTCTGCTCCTTGGGAAGAGAGTGCCCACACGCCTTGCAGGGTTCTATTAGAGTGGAATGAGCTCGATGCTTACGCCCTGGCACGAGCTTGGTGCTTTTCCACTGACTTCTGCAGAGTCCCATCTGCTGGGTTTGTGCAGCAGCGAGCCCTCCAGGCCCCACAGAGTCAGCCACACGGAGGTTGTCTGCCAGATATCTGCTCGCTGCCGCCTGCGATGCAAGACAAGGACCAATGTGGTACCGGGTGTTTTAGCAGGGAGTGGTTTCTGGATAAACTGATGATCACCTTGAGTTCCTAAGGAAAGAACTGAAAAACCCTGAATTTCCACAATCAAGGAAGAATGTTATGCTGTTAGAATGGCCATACTTTGACCTCACGTTCTATACAGATGAAGGTTAGATGACTGGCTGGTATAAGAGCAGCTCTGTAGTTACAAGCTCTCCCATTTAGATGGATTAACTGTTCTATGGGAATAAAAGGTCTGTACACGTTGCCTCTAAAACCAGAGGCATTGGGGGACAAGATAAGCAACAGCTGAGCTGGCTTGGGAGGCACTGTTGCTATGCTTGCGTGTTTGCATGATCCTGTCCAGCATGTCCAGTTTGGATTCATTCCTTTGGACACACAGCAGCAGAGATGTGGCCATCCGTGCCTTAGAAGTCAGCGAAGCAGCACAGCTCAGAGTGACATTATATTGGGGATCTCTGCTAGCAGCAGTGTCACCACTAACCTTCTGGTTTTTTCCCTCCATTTCACATCCATGTGCTTTTCTTACCTCAGTTTTTGTGCCATAGATGATTACTCAGTAGCGCTTTTTTGGTTGGTTTTATTTCTTTATTTTTTCTCCTTATCGTATTTCTCATTTTCCCAGGATAAGCAAGCATAGGTCATGTTATTCCAGCTCAGTACCTGTCAGTAGGGGGAGAACACTTCATATCATTTAACTTAATATCACTAGGTCATTGAACTCTGGAGTAGGGACCAATGAACTATCATCTTCCTCCTCTGGTACATGTTCTTTCGTCATCATTTATATATAACTTCCCCTCCCTGTGAGAACATCTAGAGTCTGCAGTTCTGACACATGGGAGTTGTGACCCTGCTCAGACTCTGAGGGCTGCACACACCTGGGGAGTTTTCAGGTGGCTAAAGGAGAAGATGAGGCAGAAACACATTTTGTGTCCTGAAGCTGTAGCAGGGAAGAAAAGAAATCCGGTATTGCAGAAAATCACTTGTACAGGGGATTAGTTTGTATGATTAGGATCAATTCTGGCCATATAACTTATGAGCATTTTCAAAATTGCTCTCAGATGTGAACAGTTGGATCTGTGGGTCTCTCTTGGGGTGGTTTCCCTCCCAGAAATTTTTTTCATGACCTTTGTTGTAGAAGAAGGCATGAAATGAAGAATAGTTGCTGGTTATGAAGTCCATTTATTAATAGTGCTGTGGGAGCCTTCTGGTTTTGCTGCATCAATTAACTAAATAGCCTCTAATCTCAGAGCTGCAGGAGTCTAAATCAGTGCTGAAGAGTAAACAACACTGGTGTAGCAGGCCAGAACTAGTGCCTGAGAGGCCATAAGGCTGCTCCTACCACTTGAAAATGAGATTCTGTTACGTGGTTTAAACTCAGCCACGTTAGAAAATACACTTCAGGTGGTAAAATGTCAGAGCTGCTTCAAAACCCTTCATATTTAGAGAGCTTTGATAATTCAATTTGGTGTTCACGGAAGGCACGTTAGCATCCTGCAGCAAAGGCAGCAGCTCTTGTCTATTCTGACATTACATTTGTGTGCCTGAATTTAGGTCATTACAGTTGTGTGCCTGAATTTAGGTATGCTAAAGAGTTTTTGATGCTGAAAATGTGCTATGCAGTGTCATGCTTAACACAAGGCATGCTCATCCCTTCACAATAATATTGGGAGTTAAAAACCAGTTTGAAGCCATGGCGGCGAGCTGATATCCCTTCTCTGGTGGTCATGCTGAGTGTAAAAAGCTGTCCTGGTACATGTGATGTTGCTTTTGTTTCAGAGCTTTTGTGCTGGTAGTTGGCACGAGTAAATATTGTTTCATGGCTCAGCAGGTCTCCACATGTCATTTTTTGACTGTTTATCCCTTTGGAGAGTGTAGTTGTAGGATACAGCAGTACTGTGATGGACTGGCAAAGGAACACTGATGAGAGAAAAGTGCAGGTTCAAACAGGGATGAAAAGCAGGGTTTGGAGCTTTGATTTCAGTGCAGGTCTTTTTAGTCAAACAGTCACTGCACTGCTCTTGGTGTTGGGCCTGCCCCGGGGGAATTGATGGTCTCACAGGCCCTGGCTGATGACTGTCTGCAAAACCAAGCCAGTATTAAACTGTCTTTGGTTTCTGGAACTGTAGTTTTGGTAGGAGATAATGCCGGCTGAGAGGTCATGATGTTCTTTTGCAGGTTGAGCTGGGATTTTTATTTCAGATTTATTCAGGTCTGCCTGCTTTGTTCTGACAGGAGCCCCATAGCAGCCTGAGTCAGTAACAGCAATCCAGCTTTTCCATTGGAATATCTAATTTTCAGATGCAGGGAGAGATAAGAAAGAAGCAGGGAGGGAGGGAAGTGCTATCGAGAAAAATCACTTTCATACAGAACAAACACGCAAATACAGGTATCTTCAGTACATCTTCATGCTGCATTATCTGTCTCTCCTTGGCTCGTTGTACATACTTAGTTGTTATCAAGACGTTCCTGTGGAAATTTCCAGTGTAATAATGTGCAATAACGAACCTTTGCAAGGTACTGCAACGTGTTAGGCCCTGATTCAGCAAAGCAGGGAAGTGTCTGTGTACACATAGGTTTGCCCGTTTCATTCAGTCAGGCCTTTGTGATCTTTGGATCTAAAGCAATTTCTAGCCCTATAAACAATAATACTGTAGCTTCACTGTCTGGCATTTACAGCAGAAAAACAAAAACTGAGCAGCTTGAGAGTCAGCATGACTAGAAAGATGCGGTAATTCAAGCTGTTAAGATTTATGGTTATTGCCAGTGGAGGATATTAAAGTAATTCGCTGACATGATATACAAGACTTGTGATAATTCCCCTCAAAAATAAAAATTGAAGGGCAAGAAAATAAAGGCTTCTTTGTGTTTTGTGTGTTCCATTAGAAATGAAAAGTTCAGTATTCCTGATTTCATTTTTTCTCGGCACTTATTCTTGTGGCTTTTGATAAGCCCTTCCCAGCTGCTAACTCCCGTGGTGCTGCTCATTCTTTAAAACAGCCAGAAGGTGAAGTGTGTTAGAGCCGTGTTAAACAAAAGCCCTGATTTTCCTGGAAGTAACTTTTTCAATATTAGGCTGCCTCCTAAATCCCTTAGTGCTTTGTCAGTAATTATAACTAAGCCTGAACTGCTGTGCAGAAATTTATATAATTGTGAGGCTAGGTTTTGTTGTTTTGTTTTTGCTTT
>VYZQ01054889.1:0-17794 GCA_013400655.1 Mystacornis crossleyi | reverse complement strand
CCACTGCAACAGTAAGGTACTCAGCTATAACTTTCTTGATTTGCAAACTGTTCGTCTGTCTTGAAGGATATGAGTACTAAAGACACTGAAGAAATATTCACTGAAGAGGACATACAGTCAGATGATACCTTTTGCTGTGTAAAGGCTTTTAGTGTGTCACTCACAGCATCCTTCTGGAGAAGAGATCCAGCTGTAAGATGAGCAGGTACGTGGTAAACTGGGTGAAGAACTGGCTGAAAGGTAGGACTCAAGTGGTGTAGCAAATGAGGCAACATCTGGCTGAAGACCAGTCGCCAGCAGTGCTCCTTAGGTCTCAGTACTGGGGATAGTTCTATTCCATACATTTATCAATTATCTGAATGCAGAGGCTGGATGCACCACAAACACATCTGGTGGGAAATGCTATTGACTCTATTGAGGGACAAAAGGCTTTGTAGAAGTATCTAGGTAGATTGAACACTGACTAATCATCTCTGGTGTGCAATTTAAAAACTGGCAGATTCTGCATCTGGGAAAGAGTAACACCAGGCACAAGCCTGAACTGGGAGAGGATTGGCTGGAGAGCAGCCCTGCAGAAAGGGATCTGGAGGAACTGGTGGGCAGCAGGCTCCACCTCAGTCAGCAGGAGGGGAAACCCCATCCTGGGGTGCATCAGACACAGCCAACAGAGGGGATCGCACAGTGCGCAGTTCTGGCCCCAAAATTTAGGAACGATGTGAAGGCTCTTGGATGCATCCAAAGCAGGAAACAGAGCTGGTGGAAGGTCTTTAAAGCCTGTCCAGTGAGGAGCAGATGAGGAGTCTGGGTTTGTCCAGTTTGGAGAAAAGGAGGCTGGGGGGGGGGACCTCCCTGCTCTCTGCTGCTTCCTGGGGAGGGGAAGTGGAGAGGGAGGTGTTGATCTCTTCTCCCTGGGATCCAGTGACAGCATGCCTGGAAATGACTCAAAGCACTAGAAGAGGTTCAGACTTGGTATTAGGATGCAATTATTTAGTGACAGAGTGGTTGGACCCTGGAACAGGTTTCTTAGAGGAGTGGTCAATTCCCCAAGTCTGTCAGTGTTTAACATGTATTTGCACAATGCCCTTCATAACACACCCTAACATTTCGTGTGCCTGGAAGTAATCAGAAAATTGGATTGGATGCACATGTCTTGCAGCTGAAATACACTATTCTATTTTGTTCTGTTCCACTCAGTTCTATTCTACGCTATTCTAAATGGGCATTCATTTATGACAGTTTCATGCATTATTTCCACAAACTGTACAGAGCAGCCTCTAACTTCTAACAGAGAAACAAGAAAGGTTCTTCATCAAGCAGTCTGTTACTCCATTGGATGTTCATGCTCAGGCACTGGTGCAGTCAGTTTTGACCATGATGGTGGCTCGTAAATAATGTCCTTGTCTTTAATCTTGTCTCTCAAGCTTTGACATCTTGTTTTCTCTCCTGTTGAGTTGAGGAGGAGAGTGAGACAGCAGCTGTCATCTGGCAGCCAGCCATAGTCAAGCCCCACAGTTATTGTTCCCAAGCCGACTAGAGCTAATTTTTCAGTTTTACTCCTATAAATTAGCTGCCTTCAACTTTTACTTGATCCTTGTAGAACTGTGAAGCAAGTTACTCAATAATGGCAACACACTAATTGCACTTCCAGCGAGAGGGGGTGCAAGGACGGATGATTTGTTTGTTCACAAGTGCTATTTTCAGAGCTTGTGAGTAATATATTTCTTGTGAATCAAAAGCTGGGAAATACTGATATAACACTGTAAAAGTAAAAAAAAAAAAAAAAAAAAAATCCAGTAATGACTTTAAAATGTTGTTAAATCAAATACAGTGCAGATGAGAAAGTAGGATGGGTTTATAATTTTCCATCTACATATTAATTAAGACTCAATTTTTTATAGTCTGAAGCCTTTCATGCTGATAGATCACAAGTTGTGTGTCAAAAAGTAATATAAAATTGTCTGAAGTCTCAAAATAAATCTCTTCAAACTGGAAACTGTTCTCTTTTCATCTCCAAATTATTTCACACACATTGCATCATGAAGTCTTCAGAACATTTAATCCTAATGAAGTCGAATCAGACATTTTAAGACACTCCAGCATTTTAGGATTTGTCTCAGAGACTGTGTTATTCAGGGAAGCATGACAGTCCTGAACACTTCACCTCTTTTTTCCAACATGAGTTTCTATGAGTACTAAGATGTGGAACTAAATTCATTCCCAGCCTCATTACAAGGGCAATGAGGTAAGTAAGTAGATCATGGGAAATGACTGGCAAATTTATTCTGCCACACTCTCTGATGCGACTATAGGCTGTCTTATCCTGTCTGTGCCTCATACTCCCCTTCTGTGCATGTAGATAACAGGGTTTTTTTCTCTCTTCATGGCAATGTGAATCTGAATTCATTAAACTTTAGAAGTCACCTTGTCCTATAAGAGTCATACTTGCTGTGTATAGCTCACTCAGTAAACTCAGGAAATGCTCACATTATCCTTTTTTCCTTCTTCCCTGCACTTTTGAAGCCATTGCTATTTCAGTGTTGACTAAGATTTCCAAATGGCCAGGACAGCAGAAAAGTCCTCTGTCCTCCTACTGGTGACTGTGAGTGCCAGTGCCAACATTAAGGTTTTTCCTTAAGCAAAGATCTTCAAGAACTATGGACTACAGGGAAGAGAAAGGGAGGCTTACCTTTTCAATTAACTTCTGAAAGGTATGTATTAGGTAACCACTACCAAGAACTCTCTTCTCCAGTTCATCTATTTGTATTCAAATAACTTTAAAGGTAAAACTTTTTTTTTAACTTGAAATGCTATTCTTCTTAGAAAAAAATACTTTGAATGTGAACTGCACATGCCTTAGGGCAGAAACACAGGACTGCTTTGTGCATGACCTATTACTACACCTGAGGACTTGAAGACTTTCAGGTAGGACTGATTGACTTTTCACCAGCAGAAGTTCTACACCATGGGAGTAGAACTTACCTAATAATATGCTTCAACTTGTACTGCACTGTGTAGCCCACCTTAGTACTGACAATCCTAAATCAGTAAGTACCTAAACACTCAGAAGACAATGCAGAAAACCAGTAAATGACACAGGCCCAGTGCACCTTTCTTTTAATCTTTATTCTAGGTTATGGTTCTCTTGTTTTCAAAACCACAGCTTCACCAAGCTGTTCCTTACTAGTCCCTCCATCATTTGTACCTCATTCAACATAACTACACTTCATGCAACTGATTCAACTTGATTCCAGCAGATAATTTCCAGTCTACTGCTAGCGCCTGCACAGAAATTGTCATGATACAGCTAAGGCAACTGTTAAAATAATATGCTTTCTTTTCAAAGACTTGTTAGTGCACAGAACATTCTGGAAGAGCATAAGGCACTACAGCACCATTTTAATTATATGTTAATTATACTGGAAATTGACTTTAGCTAATTTTAAATACATATATTATGACCAAAGCATTTACATGAGTAAAGAACTTCAATCTGAAAATTTACCAGGAAACATAACATAACCAACTCAAATTTACATTGATGGACAAAGTAGAGAATAAGACCACAGGAAAATCCACAGGGAATACAGATTTTTAATTAATGAATATTAGGCACTACTGTCCAAATTAACTACAGCTGAGAGAGTGCTTCTCAGGCAGTAAAGAAATATTGTATGTGACAAGCAATTTGTGCAATTACTTCTAAATAATCCCACTTTGCAACAAGGCAGTGTGCATGCTTCTGAGAAGAGGATCAGTAACTATTAAATTTTAGAAGTCATGTCATTCTGCAAAATTATGTAGCATCTGTCCTAGTTCTTGCAAAAACTGAAATGAAGTAATTTTGTTACTGGTTTCCTATAATGGAAATATAAAATTTTCCTATAATGGAATATGACACTTCCTGCAACCACCATAGCCATGCCACACTGCTTTTTGCTTGTATTGCAAAATGGAACCACCTCTCTCTGAATCCTCTGAATGATATTTGCCTGCAGGCTGGACAGTTTCCTGCAATAGACACACAGGTAGAAGAGGAATATACTGTACTTTATGGATTGCAACAAGAATATTATATGTACCTCTTGCCAAAGAAGAAAGCAGACACTGCCTAGCAGGGTTCAGATGGGCAAAGGAGTACATTTTCATTTATACAGGCAGTGAAATAACAGATTTACTTCTTTCCTTAGGTACTTTGATGCTCTGGGTTTGTATGCCCAAGATACACTTTCAAAACCTGAGTTAGACTCGAGACCAAATGTTTTTCCCAAGCGATCAAATCTACAGTGGACACCAATTTTCAAGAATCCTCTGAAACACCTAAAGAATTTTTAAAGGTGTCTGCAACACTGAGCAGTTAAAGCAAGAATCGCATTTTCTATATAAAATTTTCAGACAGTTGTTTCGTGGATTTTTTTTCTTATGAAGAAACCTGTATCTATAAGCTAAACTTTTCCTGTTTAATACTTGGAGAAAAGCTCTTCAAATGCTCACTTATTTCTATCTCATAGTTCCTTTAGTCTATAGGAAGCCTCACAATAATTTTTTTTCTCCCCAGATTCTCCCTGGTATATTTAAACATGAGTAGACGAACTGCACAGTCCATCTCTGACAGAGAAGTTGAACCTAAGCAGCAAAAAAGCATTATCTTTTACAGCATGTTGATGCATGGGTGGGAGAGGGGCCTGTGGCCCTGTTCAATTCCTTGAAAACAGCATTACAGGCTTTCTCCCAGCCTGGGATCCCATTGACCAAACACAGATAGCCAACAGCTAATGCCAGCCAGCTGCATCACAGGATCTTTTCACTCCATGCCCACATACCAGATATTGTTAGACAAATGCATCTGGAAAGTGAATCAGCAGCCAATTCTGCAAGTCCCACATGAAACATGGGAGGCAGCAGCTGTCCACAGCTGTCTCTGTTGGTCTCTACACACTTGAGGCATTTTGTGGCAAGATCCCTCACTTAAACTTCTAGTGCAGAACTGTTGCAGTACATAAATCAGAACTTGATCTTACAACCCAAAGTCCCACAGAGCTATGCTGGACTTTGTACGTGGATAAAACCTGATGAGTTGGGAACGTCTATCCAACATTCAACAACCTGAGTGCAGTATTTCTACAGCAAATGGGGTAGTTCCATGCTAAGGCAGACCCTTGGTGTCTTCAAACAATCTCTACCTCTCTTTGGAAACACACCAGTAGGAAAGGTTGAAAGGTGCACATAAAATATACAGAGCTTGCTTTATGCGCTTTTTAATTCAACTAGTTTTGTTCTCTGCCATCCCTCAGCCATGGGACACCATGGGACCCAAAGAGAAATGCATTCTTTTTTTCTGGTTAGGCTAGTTGATCTCATAATACATAGCGCATACATTTCCCTGGCATACTGATGGAGAAGGTATGTGCATTTCATTCAGTATAGGTCAACTCTTTAGCAATATGTCTCCTCTTACTAAAATGTGCAAAATGCTGAAACTATCCTAACAACAACATTAATATAACCTGTCAAGGTGCCTCTCATCTTCCTCGACTCTTTATATTTGCCTGATAGATATTCCTTTAATTTTAGGGATATGTATTTTGCATGAGTACTAATGTTTAACACAATTCCTCTTAGGGGAGCAAGGTGATGAAACCTTGAGAGGTTACTAAGAGACACAGTTTCTCTGAAATGTTGATGCTGCAGCTCCTGCTTTCAGATAAAGGGCAAGTTTGCCTGTAGGTTTCTGCCAGCAATAGTTAACATGAATTCTGGCAAAGGCCCCAGTTTCTTTTCAGAGATGAAGACCGATGGGAGTTGGCACTGCTTAAAAAATGTTGCTACAAAGACTACTTTTTCAAAAATATTTTATCCATTCTTGATTATATTTAATATATATGCATACAGTTGCCAAGGTTTTAAGTTTATGCCATCAGCCTAATAGTCAGACACTAACTAGGCACAATAATAGAGCAGTGTCAGTCATCTATTTTCAGCCATTCTGTTGTTTGGCTGCTTGAAACAAACATCTGTGGGCAGGACAGAGACATGAAGAATAGTCCAGACGTGAAAGGAAGACATTATGACATGAACGATGTTACAAATTTATAAATTTATCATAAAGATTTCTTACAAATTTTGTTTGTGAGTGATTCTTCAAACATCCATCTTCATGGAAAGTTAGCATGGACTATTTACTTGCTATTTTGGGGGTTATCAAGACAGAATCCTCTAACTTGTCCCATTTACTTTTATAAAAAATTAAACAGAGAATCTTATCTTGGCAGGTGTTGTTCTCAGAAGGTTTTAGCATCTACTTCTATATTTAGACATCCTATACCCGGACAGATTGTATTCTCTGTCTGTGCCTGCCTGCAATCTCATTTTCCTATAACGTAATTTTCCCACTCCTCTTCCTTAGAAGTGTATGGCGCAAAGGACAATGGCATGGGTGTGACATGGTTTGTTTGTTTGTTCTTAAAAGTACATGTATGAATCCTGTTTGGGAGCCATCCCCTGAAACACTTCACAGTTTTTAAAAATTCCTCCCATCTTTTCTAACACTTTTTAATTACTTTAATAGCTTCTAAGTTACTGTTCCAGTGTCCAAACACCCTCTGGGTGAAAAAACTTTTTCTTGTGTCTAATGTTAATCTCCACTGGCACAACTTCAGGCCATTCTCTTGGGTCCAGTCACTGGTCACCAGGGAGGACAGATCCGTGTCTGCTCCTCCTCTTCCCCTTGTGAGGATGTTGAAGACCCCAAGGAGAGCTTCCCTCAGTCTCCTTCAGGATGAACAGAACCAGTGATATCAGCTGCTCCTCCCATGCCTTCCCCTCTAAACCCTTCATTGTCTTCATGACCCTCTTTTGGACACTCTCTAATAGCTTTATAACCTTTGTACTTGTGGCACCCAAAACTGCCTCCAGCAGTCAAGGTGAGGCTGCCCCAGCCCAGAGCAGAGTGAGACAATCCCCTCCCTGGCTGGTGATGCTGACCCTAATGCGCCCCCGGACAGGGTTGGCCCTCCTGGCTGCCAGGACACTGCTGACTCATGTTCAACTTGCCAACGACCAGGACCCCCAGGTCCCTTTCTGCAGCTGCTCTCCAGTATCTTGTTCCCCAGTCTGTCTATACATCCAGGGCTGCCCCATTCCATGTGCAGAATCCGTCACTTGTCCTTGTTAAACTCCATACAGCTGGTGATTGCCCAGCTCTCCAATTTGTTGAGGTCTCTCTGCAGGTCCTCACCATCTTTGAGGGAGTCAGCAGCTCCTCCCCATTTTGTATCATCTGCAAACTTGGTGTACTTTCAAATCATTTGTCCAAGTCATTTATGAAGATGTTGAAGAACACAGGGCTTAAGATGGAGCCCTGTGGAACCCCCCTAGTTACCACTCCTCTGATCTTGCAAGACTCAAAACCCAGTCTGAGAATCACAGCTCTACTTTGGAAGTAATTGTCATAAATAGTAAAAGGTTACCATGCTACCAGAAACTAATTTCTGAACTCTGTTAGCAGCCAGGATCATTGTAGTTATTGTGTCCACTTATGAGTTGTATTGACCTCAGGAGTATTGTGCAGTCTTAAAGCAATAAAAAGAGTTTCTTACACTCATCTAACCCTTTAAAACTCATTACTTGGAATGGTGAAAAAAGCACACGTGCGTGATACAGACTGGATTTCCACAAATACACTGAGAATAAGACTAACCCAAGACTTCTGTTTAAGATAACTTCTATTTTGATTTGTGCTGGTTTGTTTGTTTATTTACACATGATTTTTCATATAATATTCCTGTAAAGAAGAAATTTACTACAAGGCAACTGTAATTATTCTGTGAATTACTAAAAGAAATCTAGAGAGAATAATTAGTAAGTTATCTACTTTTTCTCTTAGGGTTGTAGCCCTTTTGTAGCTGCATAAAATTTTAACTTAAATAGGGTAGCTCATAGCTAACTTTAAATATCTGGATATAAAATGTTTTTATAAATTTTTTAGTACTGTAAATTCAGTGTATGCTCAAACACAAAAACTGTGAAACAGAAGCATTATAGTGCTGATATTTTTATCATCATCACTTCACAGAATGGCAAATCTTAATTGCCAAGTTAAAAAGTTGCAAAGAAAATAATTAAATTAGGGATCTCCTAGGTAAGGATTTCTGGAGGCTTGAATGCAAGTGTTGTAATGCCTGAAAATAGGTTATTACTACACACTCACTAGAGAATCTTTATGCGGAGAGAGAAGGAAAAATTATGGCAGGTCAGAAGACTGTGAAACATGTGCCCTCTCTTCTCCTACCCTCCCTTTAGTTATTGACAGCCTGTCACTTAGGTACCATGGTATGATGAATAGTAAAACAGGATCCAAGCTGCATTTTCTCTCCAGGATTTATTTTTCCAAATGAAATACTGCCATCTTCAGGCAGAACATACCTCATGTTTACAAGTTCGAGGGGTTTTTAGTTACTGAGGAGGTCATCACCTTAACCCCCCCCCCCCCCGTTATTTCGAAGATCTTTCAGATTGATACCTTGTATAAGATATGAAAGGGATCTCCAGAGTTTGCCTTCTACCTAGGCAAACAGGGTTACCACTACCTAAACACACCTAGGTGTTATTTTGGGCAGAACATTAATGAAAACATTCAACCATTTCCCTTGTTGTAATGAGAGATAGGCAGTTCCGATTACAGCCATACAAGAGACCCTGACTCCTAAGCACTTCCAAATATGCATACTGTGTGCTATCAACCCACAGGTGGGTCACTGTGGAAGCAGACTGTAAACTATTGCAATTCAATGGGTTGAAATTATGTGTCATGTTTATGCTTTTTTCCTTCCAGCAAAGTAGAACTTCAAGGTGACATTTGAATGTCAGATGATTATATCTGCAGAACAAATAAGAAAAGGCATATTACCCCTGCAAATAGATAATTCACAGTATATACTATCCAAATATTCAGCAGAGTAGTGACATTAACCTTCCTTCTCCTCTTAAAGTGCCCTGAAATTGAGAATCAGTCATGAGAATCACAGCCTGCATTCAACCATGAGAATCACATGAAGAATTAGACAATACAATGGTTGCAATGAAGACTGTGACTTTAAAGGTATCAATAAGCAGCCAAGCCTTTCATTTAAACACTGCTGATTTTGGCTGATGTAGAGTTAATTTTCTTCACAGTGGCTGGTACAGGGCTGTGTTTTGGATTTGTGCTGAATACAGGGTTGATAATACAAAGACGTTTTTATTGTTGCTGAGCAGGATTGCACTGGGCCAAGGCCTTTTCCGTTTTTCACCTGGCCCTGCTGGCAAAGAGGCTGGGGGTGCATGGGAGGCTGGGAGGGGACACAGCTGGAACAGGTGACCCCAAACTGACCAAAGGGATATTCCAGACCTTGTGACATCAGTCTCAGTGTATAAAGTGGGGGAATAAGGAGGAAGGAGGGGATGTTTGGACTGATGGGGTTTGACCTCCCAAGTTGCCATTAGTGTGATGGGGTCCTGCTCTGCTGGGGATGGCTGAGCACCTGCCCAGCCATTGGAAGCAATGAATTAATTCCTTGTTTTGTTTGTGTGTATGGATATTGCTTTCCCTATTAAACCGTCTGTATCTCAACCCATGAGTTTTGTAGCTTTGACCCTTCCGGTTCTCTCCCTGATCCTGCTGGTGGGGTAGTGAGGGACATGGGCCTGGGCTGCTGGTAGGGTTAAACCATGACAAACACTGAGACATATTTTCTAAAATCTCTTATTAGAGTACAAAATCAGGTACTTTTATTTAATTTTTTTTTTCCATAATGTGAACTGCTGTTGTTATCTTACTGTACTGGCAGAATATGATGTTTGATAATATAGAAATACTGTATTTAGTGCAAACACAACAGAACACCAGCCAACAAAAAACAAATCAAGAACAGCCAGATCCCGACTGCCATTTTCAAATAAGTATGCAGATCAGTTAAAATTAGGTAGGCTTTTAATATTCCTTAATAATCTAAAAAGGAAAGGGATATTAAATTAGAATTTGACTAGAATAAAATTCTAGATTATGTCCTTACAATTCCATGATGTCTAACTTTTTACTTGTGCTGTGTCTAAGACTGTAATCTGTTACTAGCTGTGAGATCTCTGATTTCAGAGAAAGTCATACCTCTTCTCTATGCTTCAAAATTCTTTTATAATTGCATATGCAGCTTTGGTGTTGGGGGAAATTATCCTTTAAAGTATTCCTCCCACCCTTCAAAGAATCAGCTTTTTCCAGCAGAACAGTATGTTTAGAAATTTTATGATGTAATTCATCAAACATAAAATGACTTCTAGAATTTTCTCCCCAACTTTTTCACCTATTCCTCAAAAGTACAAATCTCCCAAACTGCACAGATTAAGATTTGAGTCCTTACTAAGTTTTCAGGATAAGGGCCATAAGATATTAGTCCCCTCAAATTGTTTTATCTCTGGGCTTACTGTGAGAGGTGGCCTGTCTTACCATTTTCCAAATGCATATTTGAAAGGAGAGGATGAAGTAAGATACCTGCTTTCGCGTTTTTTGTCTTTCCTCCCTTCCCTTTTTCCTCACTCCTATGCCTGAAGTTCCTTATCACTGCTCATCCAGTGCAACACAGAGGACACTCTCTCTCCTTATTGTTGCCAGCAACTACATGTTCCCTGGGGCAAAATTGGCCAGGAGGAAGGGTACTTTCTCCATGCCCAGTACACCACCTGAGCAGAAGTGAGAATAATCCAAGGAGTAGGTTAACCTAGTCTAGTCTTATAGCTGAGGAGATCTACTCTCCACCAGCACCACCTTACTGATCCATAGTGGTGCAACTTTTGAGCTTGATAAAATTCTAAGTCTTCAGGAATGGAGAACTGAGAAACCTCCATTCACACCAATGTAGACGAAGGGCACTGTCATGGTGCAACCCCAGCCAGCAGCTGAACCCCACACAGCCCCTTGCTCGCTGCTCTCTTTGGGATGGGGGCAAGAATTGGACAGGTAATGATGAGAAAACTCCGGGGTCGAGACGATAATGGTTTAATAGGTAAATGTGCAAGCAATGCAAAACAAGGAATTCATTCCCTTCCCACAGGCAGGCAGGTGTTCAGTCATACCCGGGAAGGCAGGGCTCCATCATATAATGGTGAGTTGGGAAGAAAAATGCCATCACTCTGAATGTCCCCCCCATCTTCCTTCATCTTCCCCCCATTTCATTGCTGCATGTGATGTCACGTGGTCTGGGGTATCCCATCCCTGCTGTGTCCCCTTCCAATTCCATGTTCACGGGTAGGATAGGGAGAGAAAAAGCGCTTGGATGTGTGCAATACCTTCTCAGCAATAAACAAAATATCCATGTGCTGTTTCAGTCACCAATTGAAACCCAGCCCCTTACAAACTACTGGGAAGAAACATAAGTCTATTCCAGCCGAAACCAGCACAATAGTGAAACAACCATGATTCTGGAAAAGAACTTTTCATCTGTTTCTAAACCCCAAAAATTCTGCTACTTCCTTCCATCTATTTCATAATGACATTCCTAACACACCAAAGCTACTGATGCTAAGCAAGAAAAGCTATGCAGAGGGAAGAAACATACTAAATCACACAGTGTTATAACTCTATAAGTCAGTGAAACTAATTCTATTTTAAACTTACTTATTTAAGTTAAATAACTAAAGCTCTCAACATTGCCAATATGGTCAAAGATTGTAGACCCACTGGTCTAAAAATCAGCCCTGAAATACAGATGAACATGCACTTAAGGGGTATCAGGACTAGCTACAACATGGTAACTTAAAAAAAATATTTTCTTGTGTTCCCTTGCAGCTCAAAATTAAATACCATACTAATCTTGGGTCACCAGTCTTTGTGGCCTATTTAAATATATACAGAAGTAACACTGAAAAAAGTCATAATCTATTGTTATATGTGTAATAAACCTTTATTATCATAAATTGAGGGGATTTTACTGCTTAATTCCTAGACTGAGCAAGTTGTAGTAGTGTTCAGGTGTCGTACGTTACTGGTTTTATGACTTTAAATTTCATGAAGTATAAGTAGTGATAATGAAGAAATTAACTAGTTAGTTATATCTGCCTTCTGACATTAATATAGTGAAGATTTCACAGCTGATATTTGATCATGTAATATTTCATTCTGCTTTTACTCTACAACAGGTGGTTACTGTGCTTCCCTTCCATGAAACAAGAGTGACACTCAGTGTTAAAACCCTTGCATAGATGAAAAGCACCCTCTGCTTCTCTGTATTTCTCATCATTCACCACTGTTATTTAAAATTTGGTCAGCTGTGGCAGGCTGTTAGAAAAAGAACAGTGTACCATCTTGAAAAGTGGTCTAAACTCCCCCTATGTTTGTATCTAAAAAGTTTTGCCTGGATTATAAAAAAAAAAAAACCAACCCAAAGGTTTGTTATGATACTTACAACTTTATCTTTTTGAATAAGATCTTGATTAGACTGAATTGCACAGTTCAGAAATTGAAGCGGGTGGTGTTTTTGGAGAAGTGTTTCAACATCAGATGGGAGACTGAAAACAGTAGAAAGAATTTCTCCATCTGCCTACAGATATTGCAGATATTGGGGAACTTTGAAGCTCTACTTGATTGAAACAGATAGACATAAATATGTAGGTTTAAGTAATATTTGAAAACAATTGGGATGTGAGTAAAGTTTGCCTCTGGTCACAGCTGGTGAGGCCCTGTCTTGCCCTGCCTGGTGCCCTGACTACCATGGCACTCTGACAACATCATTGCCTTGGAACTTGCCTATTTACAATGATAAAAATTTTATACATGCAGGAACTTCAGAAGTACTATAACTTCTGATACACATTACATCTGTTAACGGTGGCCCAGCTGAACAAAATACTTAATTCTGAGAGAACAGTGGCATAAAACCAAGGGAAAAATCTCCTTTCTTTTTTGATCTCCTTTTATAACCACGTGACCCACCAGGTGGAGGAGAGAAAGGCTGTGGACATCGTCTACCTGGATCTCCGCAAAGCCTGTGATACCATCTTCCTGGAAAAGCCAGCAGCCCACGGCTTGGGCAGGTGCACTCTTCACTGGGTTAAGAACTGTCTGGATGGCTGGGCCCAGAGGGTGGTGGTAAATGGTGCTGGTTCCAGCTGGCATCTGGTCTCTGGTGGTATCCCCCTAGGATCAGAGTTGGGCCCAGTTCTGTTTAACATCTTTACTGATGCTCTGGATGAGGGAATTGAGTCTACCATTAGCAAATTCATGGGCAACACCAATTCGGGTGGGAGTGTTGGTCTGCTACAAGGCAAGAAGTCTCTGCAGAGGGGTCTGGAAGCCTGGGTCAATGGGCTGAGGTCAATGATTGGAAGATCAAGAAGACCTCCAGTGCTACAGGCTGGGGAACAGTGGCTGGACAGCTGCCTGGTGGGAAAGTACCTTGGTGTGTTTGTCAACAGCAGCTGAACATGAGCCAGCTGTGCCCAGGTGGCCGAGAAGGACAAGGGCATCTGGCGTGTGTCAGCAATAGTGGGGCAGCAGGACCAGGGCAGTAACCCTCCCCCTGTCCTGGCACTGGTGAGACCATACTTTGATTGCTGTGTTCAGCTCTGGGTCCCTCAGTTCAGGAAGGTCATTGAGGGGCTAGCCCATGTCCAGAGAAGGGAACAAAGCCAGAAAAGGGTCTGGAGCATAAGTCTGATGGGAAGCAGGTGAGGAATCTGTGTGCATTTAGCCTAGACAAAAGAGGCTCAGTGGGGTATTGTATCGCTCTGTGGAACTCCCTGACCCCAGGTTGTAGCCAGTTGGGGGTCAGTCTCTTCTCCCAGGGAACAGGACAAGAAGATACGATCTTAAGATGCTCCAGGAAAGGCTTAATTTGGACACTAGGAAGAATACCTTCACAGAAGCGGTGATTAGACCTCGGAATGAGCTGTCCAGGGAGGTGGTGGAGTCACTGTTCCTGTAGGTTAAGGAAAAACTGGGTATGGCAATCAGTGCCGTGGTGGTGTTTGGTAAGAGGTTGGATTTGATGATCTCAGAGGTCTCTTTCAGCGTAATGGATTCTGTGCTTCTGTAATCTACTTGAAGGGGGAAATAATCATACCAAATATATTTATGACAAACACAATTGTTATGGTTTAACCCTAGCTGGCAACTAAGAAAAACACAGATGCTCACTCAGTCCCTCTCACTCCCCACCCTAGTGAGACAGGGAAAGAACTGGAAGTGCAAAAGTGAGAAACAAACTCATAGGCTGAGGTAACATCAGTTTTAACGCAGCAGCTTGGAAAAAAGAGAGACCACTGGTTCATCTAGCAGGATTCATCTTTATTACATACACTCCAGCATTTATGTTTCTACCATAGGAAAGTTTTAAGGTTTTGGGAACGTGCAGAGGCAAAGACAAAACAACCACACCTCCAAAAACCTGGCAGGGCAGACTTTTCTGCCCCTATCAACCACTCACTCAAACACGCCATCTCCCAGAGTTCTGGGAGATAAAGGAGAAACATTCACACCTGGTGTTTAGGGCTGCAGTCATTTCCCTGATATGCATCTTCCCCAGGGAACAGAAGGCCCTCATCAAAGTTAAAGTAACAAGTTGCTTTTCTATACCGGGCTCTCACTAAGGGCAGGACGGCACTGCAGGCTGCTGTTTCTGCATTTAATAATTTAGAAATAGTAACAGTAGTAGTAATAATGAATTGTGAGGAAAAGAGAAAAAATGAAAACAAAACAAAGAGAGAAGAAATAGAACTCAAGAAAAACAGGTGATTAAAATGAAAAAAAGAACGGCTGGGGTTACACCATGTCAGTTGTTTTGGCACCCAGTGTAGGGTATGAAGGGTTGAAGTAATGGCCGATTTGACTGGAATGTGCTACACTGAATTTGTAGGTGTTACTGCTGTTAAGCTAATAATTGGCAGGCTACTGTGCTTGCCATGGGGCTTGCTTTCCTGTCTGTTTGTTTGAGCCCAGGGAGTGTTAGTGCCTGCTCCGATTTTGCTGCTGGCTGCACTGCTGGTCACCTCAGTGTGTTGTGCCTGGGAACACTCTGGTGACAGCCATGGCAAAGTGCCTGGGCTGGAGGGTGGCCAGGACACTGCTGTGGACGGGCTGGAATTCCAGTGTGAACCTGAGTCGAAGCGACTGTCACTCGTGGAAGAGTCCATTGCAGAGCAGAGAACCACCAGCAGCCCATGGAGGATCCCATGCCAGAGCAGGTGGATATCCAAAGACACAGGTGACCCCATCAGAAGCCTTTTCCGGAGCAGGCTCCTGGCATGATCTCTGGACCCACGGAAGGGCTCCACTCTGGAGCAGTTCTTGAAGTACTGAGGCCTATATGGGAAGGACACGTAATATGAGAAGTTGCTAGCATTTATTCTGAGTTCTGATTGGTTTGAAGATTTGACTTGGACTTTCATCTTCTTTTAATGTTGTCTTTGTTTTTCCTGACTGAAATAAAATTTTGCAGTCTGTGGGAGGAGGGAGTGTGTGAACCGACACTGGCAGGCAGCTGGGACAACCACAAACCTACGGCTAAGGCACAAAGTCAATTTATGTCCATTACCTTGCTATCTGGGGGAGCCCTGAAGCAACACCTGGGCCACACAAATGCAGAGCAGGCACTGTTAAACTCAGTCCACTTAAGAGGATGACTGTCCTGCTGTTCACACAGTCTCATCACGAGCTACTTGCAGCTGTCTTCTGCTTCTCAACCCATTCTCCCAAAAGAGCAGAAAAGGCCCTGCCAATTTTTTGCAAAACTTTGCTGTGGTTTGTATTGATGAGTCTCATTGAGTTATAAATCCAAACAAAACATTCTATTGCTCTACTTTTATCCAAAGGTATATTTAGTACTTTTCTCATAGGAAACATATTTTTATAGAGATGCTGAAGACTAATAATAGAGGTAACAAACAAAAATAATAGCAGCATGGGTATTTTAATCCTAACATAACTCATCCCTCGGCAAAAGGCTGAAAGATGTGCTACACAATATAAAATACTGTACATTTCTTGTCCTGCCCTTTGTTATTTAATATTAGTACTGCACCATATATACTCTAGCTATCTCGCTTTCTCGTCCCCCAAACATCGTTTACTAAAGACAAAATTGCACATATATTTAAAGTATTTATCTAAGCCTATATAGCTAAGTCAACAGTTTAGAACTGAATGCTGAAACAAATTGTTTTTGCTAGGCACTAAGCAGAGTCTTAATTAAAATTAAAACAGTGCAGCCTCTAGCAAGGATTTACACACCTAGGCACCTGCATAGAGGTTCAACAAACTCCAGTTAGAGGTGACTGTCTCCAGGACAGCATATGGAGTTGCAGGTCCCATATGAGTCCTGGTTCTGGATGTACAATGAATTAAAACAGCAGAAAACCAGTATTTTATGAAAGTGTTGGTGGGAAGATGGTGGTGGCAGAGAAAAACTTGGAAGACTGCTCTTGGTGGTCTCTAAGCTTGTGTTGCTTTGCCACTACAAAACCTCAGTCACTGTACTGCATATAATCTGAGACCAGCGAACAGGGGTCCTCTCATACTTCCCTACTAAGAGTAACTCAAAAAACTTTTATTTCAGTTACTCAAAGATAAGCATGTATTTTATATATCTTATGTATACATATATAAGGCAATGAGCTAAGGGAGGGGGTCCAGAAGAGGCCACAAAGATAATGATAGGTCTGGACCATCTCTTACAAGGAAAGCCTGCAGGAGCTGGGCCCGTTTAGTTTAGAGAAGAGTGAAAGTGGTTCTCAGTAATGTGTATAAATATCTCCAAGGCCGGTGCCAACAGGATGGTCCCAAACTCTTTTCAGTGGTGCCCAGCGACAGGACAAGCGGCAATGCCCATAAACTAAAACACAAGAAATTCCACCTCAACAAGAACGTCACGCTGAAGGTGGCAGAGCAATAGAAAAGGTAGGCCGTGGGGTCTCCCTCATTGAGGACATTCCAAGCCCACTTGGGCGCGTTCCTGTGTTACCTGTGCTCCAACTGACCCTGCCTCGGCAGGGGGGTAGGACGAGGTGATCTCCAGAGGTCCCTTCCAACCCTAACGATTCTGCGATAATGCATGCACGCACATGACACGCGTATGTGCCGCATGCAGTCTGTAGACCCGCATTTACACACTGAATGCACTGAAGTGATGCACAGGGGCACACGGCGGACACCCACCCTCGGACACCCACCCTCACGCACCCGCGGCGGAGAGTCCTCCGGCCCCAGCGCGGCCGCTGATGGCAGCAGCGCCGCCGCGCGGAGCACCGCCCCCGCTCCCCGGGGGAGGTCAGGCCGGCGGTAGCGGAAGCTTCTCCCTCCCTCCTGGCGTCCCGGAACCAGCCCCGCTGCCGCTGTCGCTGCCGCCGTCGCCGCCGTCACCTCCTGCCCCGGCCCGCCGGCAGCATGTCAGCTCCCGGTGCCGCCTCCCGCAGGTGACACCCGCCCTTCCGCTGCCGCCGCCTCCCTTCTATATGGGCCACCTGCTCTCGAAGGAGGCAAAGAGCCTGAGCCGGGACCGCCGCCGCCCGCGGGGGAAGGTGCCGCCTCGCAGCCGGAGCTGCTTCCTGCGCGGGCCCTGCATGCTCTGCTTCATCGTGCACGGCGCCCGCCCCGCCGCGCCGGAGCAGCCGCTGCCCGCCGGGGACCCGCTGCTGCCGCCGCCCTACGTGTCGCTAACTGCCGCGGAGCAGCGCGTCGCTCGCCGCCTCCTTCGCCTGGCGCCCGCCGCCTGGGAACCGCCGGGCCGTTGCCAGCGCCTCTTCCTCTCCGGCCTGCTGCCCTCGCCGGTGCGGG